>JAQQSE010000352.1:0-45600 GCA_035772565.1 Antheraea assamensis
AAGTAATTTTACCGGTAGTTACAACCAAAACATAGACTGATATAGTAAGTAGTAAATTTAGAATTACTATCTAGCAATTAATCTACAAAAAGTTTCAAGGATATATTAGTAACGCTTGAAATGTAAAATTGAATCAGACAAACAATTTAATAGAATTTGTTAAACGTGTAGTAGAACAGTATCGAATGGAATAGTTCTCGTCTATGTATCTATAATATAATAATCTACATTCGACGTATGTTTACGATTATTTAATGAAAACATTAACGTCATTAACTAGGTTATGTTTGATCCAATTAGTCCGCGTAATACCCAAGTAACGATGTATCGGTCATCCGCTCCAAATCACATTTCTAGAACAAATAAATATCATGTATTAGTTTAATCTATAGATGTATTAAATGACTCATATAATTCGAGACATTTAAGGTTAAATGTATGAATTTATTAAAATACTTATTAATAAGTTCGTAATACATTTTTATTGAATTTAAAACGATTCATATTTTAAAGGCGTTTGATTTATCATTGACTCTTTGTAACTCAGAAGTGTAACCATTTCAAAAAAAAAATTAATCTGTACTTATTGTAAACAAAAAACAAAATATTTTTTTCTTTAGATTGGATAAACTCATAGAATATTTAACCGATTTAAAAAATTCTTTCACCTATGAAAAGCTACACTTTCAGCGAGTAACATAGTTACTTTCAAAATCGATATTAACGCAAGTGAAGTTACGAGCAAAATCTAGTACAACATAAAGTATGAAATCGCCATTACTAATTTATAAGTAAGTAGTCCTGTGAAACTGTAGAGGCCTTACCAGGCCAACAGTGTAGGTCAGATAAAAAAAAAAAACAAAAGATTATAAGTAATGTTCTATTTTTTTCGAACTGACGTACACTGTTAGCCTGGCAAGGACTTCCTAGTTGTACCGGACTACATATACAGGAACTAATATTATAAATTTCAAGATTGTCTTTCAGGACGCACTAATCTCTGGAATGGAATTACCAATTAGAGAAAAATTCTATAGTCCATTTATTAACATCACAGTACAACCTTTACAAACGTAGTAATTAACATAGAAAGTGTATATAAGACAGAATGTATATGCTAAACAAGAACTAAATAATAGTGCAGGCCGTGGATGCAGGATGTCTCAAGATTTTGGGGTTCAAGAGCTAATTAGCCGCCTGACGAGAGTTGATTATTACTGAGAACTATCAAATTATGTACGCGAGGTATCTATCATGTGGTTCTGACATCTAGTCGGCTCCCTAAGTAATACTCACGCTTTATAAAGACTTTATAAAGAATTAACTCTCGTGGTACTTTGGACCACGGATAGTAAAATTTATACATCGACTTAATTACACTGTGTAGTTTATATTACTTACGTCGTATCTATTTGTTTTGTATTTTATTATTACACCCAAACACTCTTAATTCTTCTCTCTTAAATAACAGCATCCAAAGGTTGCATGAAAGAGATTGCTATAAACAATAATGCCCCTCTTTGTAGTAACTACTACTGATCTGAAAAGTATAACTGTATTTTTATGTAACGGTTTACAATAAAAAAAGATAGTGTGTATTTATGTACACGCGTTAGAAGTTATACTTCTTTGGCGTAACAAGATAAAAATGTTTTCAAACATTTTATCTTTCGCCTTATTGTACATTTCTAGAAAAATCAACATTAACAATAGAATAAAGGTATTTAATACATACATACTTTTTTTGAATAAAATAAATAAACTATAGCTAACTTCACGGTGTCGGTTTTTCGTAACAGTGTGCGCGCGCATCGTAAAAATTTACTCCCATCATTTTTCCCTAACGCGCCAAAAGGAGTATAACTTCAAAAATAATAAAAGTTTGATACAATCCGAAACAAACTCGGATGATAAAATACGAATTAGCAATAACATACATTTTGTTGTTTTCATTAAAAATAAAATTAAACCAATTATATTATAAGCAACACAATATACGACATTCTACAGTATTATTTTTCCTTACCTTGATATCCTCACCTGATCAAACTATAAAAGTATATTTGGGTTATTCGAAAACCTGGCGTAGTTTGATTACAGACTTTAAAGATTAAATCATAAGGCTTATTATAGAGTGTACGGTATTTTATTAATGTAATGGAAATGCCCATTAGATATTTTATAGAATTTGCTTGATTAGTATTTTCATAACTCGTTATCACATTCTAAGCGTGGTATTCCCCATATAATATATATTTTTACTGTATAAGCGACATGTGTTTAGCAATTAGTGATTTCAGGGAAAATGAGTAAAATAACTAAAATAAAGTCTTTGGTAAATCTTCGTGAGTAAATATTCTATATAGATGGCGGAAAAATATTATGTAACAAAAGCTTAAGGATTATGATATCTCATGTATTATACTTATTTCTTTTTCTATCTTAATTTTATTTAAAGACTTTTATCACTTGAAATACCAAAATCAAAATTCAAAAAATTCTTTATTCAATTTACGGCCCTAAGAAGGCGCTTATGAACGTCAGAATTACCACCGGTTCGGAAAACAAACCCAGTCATCGATAAGAACCGGCAAGAAACTCAATCGGATTTATTTTTTTAACATGTATAGATAGATGTATATTTAAAATACAGTACACGTTACAATCGTTTTTAGTGGATGCACAGAGAGGAGTCTGTTCCAGACATCACCATCCTTCAGATATTGATCCTCTCTATAATAGCCCTTTGAATATGACAATCCCATTATAACTTATATCTACTTATAACTAAGCATAAACTAAATTAATCCTTGCACTGTACAAAACCAAAAATATTTAAGTTCCACACAAACGAATATAGACCTCACGAGGCACAGGTCAACAGACTGTTGGCAGCATAAGCTGTAAAAATGCCTGCTTTATTACAAAACTTATAAAAATATCAAATGATGTATTATAGAACTATACTTGTACTATGTAAAATGTATTTTAAAATTATTTTTTCATTTGTATGAACTTTTTTTTATCAAACCATGAAATGTACGCTGTCGTGAAACAAAAAGATATGAAAACCATAATCCGTCATTTTGAGATGTGGGTCTTAAAAAATCAGCCGAAGGGTTAAAGTTAGAAATAACAGTAAACAAAGTACTTATATAAAGAACTTAAAAGAATATTGCGAACGCACCGATATCCCAGATTATAAATAAAACGATAGAGGGGTTGCCAGTAATGAAAAAGAAAGAAAACGATAGAGGTCTGCCGTTGTGCTCTTATCACTCAAAAACTAATGGATAGATTTCGATCAATTCGTTTTATTTCTTAGACTATTTAGTACTTATCAAAAAATAACAAGATATTGATTTAATGCATCACACTTTATTAATTACAAAGTTATTGAAGTTGAAACTACGATTGTAATAAGCACACTACTACGCGTTCAACGATATGTGTTCTCTTTCAATGGAGAAGTGGGACAAGCGGTGAGATACTTATATTTTTTCCCTGGTAAACAAAGTATATTGTTAAGATAATAATCTTACTGACAAAACGTCTGGAATACTCCATGAACAATTAATTAATATTGTCATTTTTATCATACTCATTGCACAACAGTGAACCTATTATTTGACGTATTACGTTCAGATTATTACTATGGTTTCGAAATCAAATTTAAAATTTATTTTTAATGAAATATTCTAAATAACATTCAAGAAGAAATAAGTAGAGTAATTCCTTAATGGTTTGTATATTTTAAGGAAAATTAAATGTATATAGATATGAAGCGATGATAGCTAATTGATAGTATGTTCTTATACCGCGACGAACGACGTATGGTCGAATCTTACAATGCGACAGAGTATTCAGTGTAAGAAATCGTGGCAAAAATAGCATTTTCTAACTGCCAACTAGGTAGTTACCAACAAATTAAAAATATGTCTCGATATACTTACAGGTTTGCTCCGACAGCTGCAATAAAGATTAAAGAGCAAGTCCTAAATATTAGGTGAGAGTGTTGCCAAACTCAAAATCTATAAAGTGTATTCACGTATAAAAAAAAACAAAAGGTGTAAAAATACATGTAAATACATTAAATTCATATATGCCAGGTAATAAACCCACAATGGGACTCTAATAGATCGTGAGTAACGGAAAATTGTTGTCATATCGTCCTATGACCAACGTACGTTTCTGTCAACTGTGCTAATTGATTTTAACATATATATGTAAATGAAATTATTTGTACCAGTAAGGATTTAAGTAATCGAATGAATGATAGATAATTTAATAATGCTGCACTCTTTAACAAATATTGTGTTGGTTTATTGTTAGTAATAGTGTATTTAGAATCATGTGATGTATTGTGTACTATTGGAATGTTTAATATTCATCTTTTACACATTAGGATTTTGCTTAGACTTTTCTACAATAATAACATGTGTTCGATACCGAATATTATATTATATATATAAGTATTATATAACAGTATAATAGTTATTATATATATATATTTATATTATATACCTAGTCGAGTTATAAATTCTGTCAAAAACTTTAATGTAATTCATTATAAACTTTTTGATAATTGTTTAAAAAGTATATATGAAATATATATATTTCTAATGTACAGTACAATTTTATTTACATTATTCAAAATGACCCCCCCCCCCCCATTTTGAATACATGCCCTCAAACGACGCGACGAGTCATCGAACGCAGCACGTACTACATTCATATCTATTTCTAGCGCTGCTTTAACCAGAGACTTTAATTCTGATGAGATTAAACTTTCTCCCACAAATGCTGCCATAGCTTGTAATCCAGTCGGTTTAAATCTGCACTAGAAAAAGTATCAGTCTTTATGCCCAATGACGTTAATTCCACGGGCGGTCAGCTAGTTTTGTGTGTATCGTGTTTTAGGAGCTGGCGCAGAATCTTGTTGGAATATCCGGTGTCTGTTTTCGAACATTTTTTGGGAAAGAGGTTCCATTGTGTTTTTTAGGACGGGGTTTTAGTACAAAACAGCACTGGGTTTCACAGCTTTAAAAAAAACTTCTCAGTTAGGCCTGAAAATGAGACTCCAAGCCAAACCATGAATTACGGAGTATGATGCCCTCGTTGGATCCTCGGCATACACGCGCTCGCTTTTTCGCTGCTTTGGATATACACTTAATCGCTTTTTATAAATTGTTTTCAACGTTATAAGTTTCTTCGTTCGAAAGCAAAATTTTGTGGTTTTTTTTTCCCGCGTTAATCGTTAATGTCATAATAATTACTAATATTTGCCAAATATGATTATTAGTATAGAATATTCCACGTGATGAATAAAGGTATAGGGCTTTTGTATGCATATGTAACTCTATATGACAATAAGAAGATTCACACCATTACGGTGTATATTACAAGGTATATAATTCGTTCGATTGAAAAATAGTTAAAGGCATATTAAATACAGAATATTATTGCAACACATACTTTTTTGTATTATCATAAACATGTAACTTGTGATTATACATAGCTAAGTATTAAATAAAGTTATCAGTTAATACATTATCCATCATGTATTTTCAATCGAAGTATTTCAGTCAATTTTTTATAACGCTGAATCTTAAACGTTTATCTTTAAATTTTACGAAATTTTGTATCTAATATATACTATACTATATATTAAGGTATTTACGTATATGAAATAAGAACGTCAACCACATAATTTTATGAGTGATGTAAATTTTTCCGATGTTTACGTCTGTAACTGTACTAATACGTCAAGGAGTGTGTGAATCGAGCTTCATTTGTTATGGAAACAGCCCGCCGCGCTGCGGCTCGACGAGATGGTAACAGGCCGTTCAGCGGAAATTAGTAGGGTATTTTCCCAAGTTTTCTGGAAATGTTCGAGGCATGATAAAACGTTTTATTAATAGTTGAGTTGGTCATATACTATTTTTTTTTTGTTACCGAGTCTTCGATCTGTATTTAGTAACTGTACCATGGAAGCTATATTTAAATGCTACAATTTATGTATGGAGTGTAGTGGTAAAGACGACGACTATCTTTGTGTATGGAGAGTGTCCGTCAAAGTACCTAACATTTGGGTGGTGCTACAGTAGCAACAAAGTTAATTATTGTGCAATTACTTTAAAATGTTATATAACAGTAAACACTTATAAAGAGCCCTGGTTGTAGATGTGGGGAGGGGGGGGGGGGGGGGGGGGGAGGCAAATCGGGGCGTTCGACCCGGGCGGCAGTTTCAAGGGGTGCCAAAATCATAATATAGTATGAGTAAAAATAGAAAAACACTTGCTCGACAAAGCCTGGTTGGCTTAACGACTGGTAAGAAAAAGGCGCCACACAGGCCCACAAATAACGAATATTAACGTTAGTGTCCTTATTGAGAATAAAACATATAAAAGTGCATATCACTTTTTACATTTTATAAAACATAAATTACAACAACGACAACCGAAAGAAAATGGCCGCTGTTACGTTGGGCTCTTATTGATTTTCCTACAACGTTGTTCGTAATACCGTGTTCGCCCTAGGTCAACGCGTTACATTATACGCCGGTCGATGACCTAGAGTTTGCCTTATGCAATTTAACGAGCGGAAAAACACTCCGGTACGGAAAATCGAAGGATTCCATTACCGAAGCGCTTCGTATGTAGTAATAGCCTGTGTTATATAATGTTTTAAATAAATCAAAATCTTAATTTATTCAAATACTAGCTTTCCCTTCGGGTTTCGCTTGCCTTAATGTACTTCTGATTTATCCCTCGGAAACAATTTGTTTTTTCTGGTTGAAAGTACTTTCTGTCCTTTTCAGTATCCTTCTGATAACTTGTATGCAAAATTCCATGAACATCGATTAAGTAGTTAAGGCGTGAGAGCGTTATAAACAAAAAAACAAAAGAACAAACACACAAGCAAAGGAAAAGACATAAACCGCTTCCTTATTTAAAGGGTTTATATCATACAGGTCATTAGAGCATACGGAGCTGCATTTTTATGGCATCCAGCAGGATTAAAAAATTATTACACTTGAAGATATTCTGAGAACCAAGACACCTGCAAATGTGTGAGGATCACTGAAATTAACTACTTAACAGAAAATAACGTTAGCGTAACGAGCATCAAAGGCAAAGCAACCACTAAACATATGCTGAAAAAAAAAGTTCTTATCCAATCGTATCATTGTCGTCAAAGTCGTGGTGATTGAGTGATTTGACCGATGGAATATCAAACCGATGGTCGAAGGTTCGAAACCCGGCATGAACCAATGAATTTTTCAGAATTCGCTTACATTTACTAATTTAAATTGGTAATACTAACGGCTGACGGTGAAGGAAATCATCGTGAGGAAACCTGAATCTGAGAAATGTTCTTGTAGTATCATTGTACGTGGGAAAATATAGTACTGTGGATCTCTTAAAGTTTGAAATCACTAATACGTCGTTGGCTGTCGTGGTGATTATGCCCATACTCTTTATTCGGGGTGTGGGTTATGGCTCTGAAATGGGTCTCTTATGGGCTGATGATGATTTAATATACTAGTTACCTGTAAGTTTTTACCGAGCAATCAATACGATGATCGCCTTTTTATTGTATATTATGTACACTCCTTATCTTTTATGATGGATTACACTGAAAAATGTTACATACCCCAACTTTTTTATTATTGATAAGTTTGTTGATTATAATTTATAATGCTTTTTGAGGCGCAATAAGCTATCTATAAAATAATAATCTTCTGCTGATAAGTAAATGAATACGATATTTAAGGATTTATAACATCTTATGTTAATGGTCAGTTTATTAATTATATATTAGCCATTGAGATGGAAAGCTATGTAAATATTTTTTATTGTAAAAGTGACGTGTGCTTATTTTATAAGACTCTGTGTCTCTTGACTCACCAAATTGATTGTTTGCGTTGTGAGATGGGAAAGTCCACACTAATGATGAATTGAAAAGTTCTCTTTAAGATACATCATGTTTAATTGTCAAGAGTATTTGTGATACTCAGCGCATTCTGTTTTTTCCTAGCATATTATGTGAAAGGCAACATCTCTCTGTTTGACTGTCCGTTGATATGTTAATATATTGAAAATCATTAAACCTATTTACTATAAAAAAAAACTATTTTTAAGGTTAAATATAATTACCTTCAGTAGTTTTCGGGTTATAAAAATGTTAAACGACAGACAAATACATTGAGAAATATTACTTTGTGTAATATGTTTGGGCTTAATGGCATAGGCGTAATATTCTCATGGAAAGTAATTAATACAAACGTTTTACAAAATTAACATTTATTTGGCATTTTTAACATTCTTATATAGAAAGAAAGAAAACAGATTTATTTGCAACACACAATTAATATAGTTATTACTACAAAATGATTAACATACATATAATATAAACAAATAAAAAAAACATACAAACAAAAATTTTCAATTATGTATGTTTGTGGCAAATGGGCCCTGAGTCAGTATATGTGCTGAAGGGGGTTAGTACTCCAGCGGTGATTTTCACTCAGGGACCAGAGATTTATGTCGGCGCTAAGCGATGATGTGCATGCGTTGTGTAGAGTAATTTGTGACGATTAGTGTAGCGGAATTATATGTCTGTTGGAGTAAATAGAAAAATCCGTTAATATACTGATCCGTATATATAAACAAGTGCGAATAAATACACATATTCCTATAAACTTTTATATTTCTATGTAACTTATTAATATTTTTTTATAATTATTTACTATATTATTAGGCATTACAGGTATATTGAATCTTCAGGTAAGAGAACTGTCCTGATATTTTAGGAATTTCTTCTTAAATATTAAACTAAAATCTATAAAGGAAACAACACTTATGTCACGTACGTACGTAGTAAAACTGTGAATAGCACAGGAAGTGATTTCACGAGATGTATTCGGTCACCGTGTTTTTGGTAAATTCCAATACACGTTCTAATATTATTATTTATAGTCGTCGCTCCGTCGACAGTGTATTTTGTCCTAGTTGATACGATATGTTATAATAATATAGCAGTGTACCAAATACAGTGCTGACTGCAGAATGCTATTTTCACCGTTATATATTCTAGAAAAGCGGGTCGTAATTTCTACATCTGTGTTAAACACAACAAAATTATTTTATATTATAAATACATTAATTAATGTCTAACAAACAAGAAAGTGCAATTGAAAAAAAAAATCAATACAGTGTGATTTTTAACAGGTGAAATAATTCACTGGCCAGTGTGATTTCCATGAAACTTTGCCACGTTACCCTTGGGTTCTGTGGATACCAATTGGGGAATCACTTCTCTAGAATATCCTGTGATGATGACGTATGACATACACAATAACATTATTGTATCTCAATTGATCGGTGGTGGGTAAATGGAAACGATGGGATGGTAACAAACGTAACTAACACGAATTCGGTACGGACTGTTACTCGTGACTTACCTATTTCCGTCACTAAACCGCATTAAACGTGTGTGTGACGTTAGTCTCGTGAATTTTCAGATTTGTTTTCCATTGTTTCCTCTGAGTAATGAATGACTCATCGATGGTCAGTCGATTACAGTTCAGTCGCTCATAATTTGAATCACGCGATTTTTCTATTGAAATATCGTTGTTACAAGATGTATTTATGTACTTAGACATTTCATTTTTTTCCATCTATCGCATGTCGCGTTACAGCCGGTCGCGAAGTAGGGGCAAAGTGGAAGGCGCTTGGAAGAGTAGCCAAATTCAATATGGTGGTACTCATTTCTCAGTTCAAAATGTTTCAATTATTTAAATAAATATTGTGCTCAGGTTTTAAAATGCTACGATTCGAAAAAATTTTCACTTGCATCGTTGTTACATAAAACCACACATATTTTATAATATAGTATCTGCTTTTTCGGGCAGTTGCTTTCAAAATTTTCTCCTCTCTGTACGTCTGCGATAACATCTGTGCACATTAATTATCATAAGAGTTTTCTTTTCAACTACACAAAGGAGTAAAATAGGAGATAGTATAAGACTCTACAATGTCGGCCTCTGATTTAAATTGACATTATGTTAAGATAGTATTAACTCTTCGTTTAGGGCACTAACCAGTGGGAAGTTTTGAACATCAGGTAAGAAAGACGGATTCTTCTAACTGTAATGTTTGTGAAAATATCGATAATTTGCCGTGTTCCAAGATGAGGACAATATAAGTAAAGAAAATAATAAAAAAAATATAGGTATTTGTCACAGCGTTTTGGCAGAACCTTTTACGGATGATGTCAAAATGTTGTGGGACCTAATAGTACTATCTCATCTACGACTTTCCTGGTGTGATTCTAGAAATGATAAAGCACAATGGGTTTGATGAGTAGCAGTTCTTAAAGAAAGAAAAAAAAACATAAAAATAGACAGGTTCCTATCAAGTTTGAGAGAACGCGCGAAAATTTTTACATAATTTTTTACCTCACTTCTTGCCCTGTAAGTCAACATCGAAAAGAAGAATTTTCCGATACAATTTTATGAATATTATGTTTATAATATTCCCGGCATTACTTTCAAAGGAGTAATTAGTTTATGATAATATTTACTAGAGATTAATATAGTGAAAATAGAGTTAGTGTAAAACAAGTTGTTATAATTTTATTGAGATAAATCACCGTCAAATTATTCTTATCACGATGAGTAAGTATATGACACAGATGAGTCAGAAAGGAAAATCTCATATGTTACGAAAGACAAATGCTACTAGGATATTTTAATATGACTACTTACGGGAACGTTTAAAAGATTTTCCACTTACTACACTTACTTACACTGACTTACTTATTTTGTGAGGTATATAGGCTTAAACAGAAAAGTTACTAACTATAGAAGGAATTAGGGGACTCCTACGGTGTGGGCAAAACTGAAAAAAACTAAATAGATTTGTAAGCATAGGTAGAAGTAGTGATTTATGGTTTCAGCTTACTATGGTAGGGATATGAAGCAATGGCAGATAGAATACAATTTAATATTAATAGTGTGCATCCATTTCAGGGTTGGTATCTTTACTAATATTATAATTACGAATGTGACTTTGTTTTTTAGACTGCTTGCTTGCTTGTTTCTTACGCTTTCACGCCTTAAATGTTGAACCGATCATCATGTATTTTGCATATGTAGTCCGGTGAAATCAGGTTGCCAGGTTAACAGTGTAGTCAGTTCGAAAAAAAAAAAGAAAAAGCCTTTTGCATATGGTAGTCCGGTGAATCTGTAGAAGCCAAAGAGCCAACAAGTTATGTCAGTTCGAAAATAGAAAAAGCATTTTGCATATACATTCTCAGGTGTATAGCAAAGGACATAGAGTATTTTCATCCAGAAAAAAGTACTGTTATAAAGAGTTTATATTCAAACGAGAGATAGTATGAATATTCATTCACCGTATTTTACTCGGAGATTCAGTTTTTATACAAAGTTTGGAGAATAAAGTTGAATGGGAAAATATTGTTGCCTGAGCAGTGAGTGAGACAAACTGTACCAAAAAGTTAAACCGTGTACTTTAAAAATTAGATCATAATACCTTAAATATATAAGGTATAATTATTATAATAAAGTTGAAATATTATGTATAATAACCCATTATTTCAAACTAAGAAAAATGTTCCAAAGCCAAGATTCAACATAATTTATCAAATACACGATTATTTTATGTTCTAATATTCATGAGTCATTTTCGCAATTAAATTACTGATTACAATCTTTTTAATACACGCTCGTAGAAAAGGATTATTGGCAGAGATGATAAACGATACCTTATTTCCTTGTATGTTATCTAGTTGGCCTTTTTTTTTGCGACTAATCTTATAATTTATGATAACATATCACAAGAGTTCCTTAAAGTTAATCAGAAAACCAGAAAATAATCGTTATCCAAGTTTAACATAACGGATTTTGTTTTTATCAGATTAAAAGGCACGAAAGTGTTCGTTATCTATGACGATGCCTTTTCTATCAAGGTCATTTTTTTCATGTATATTTTCTTTGAACTGTTGTTAAAAGACCATTGAAAGCTACATTGCTCTAAACATGTCCAAAATAAGTATATATCACTACATATTATAAAACAAAGACGTCCGCAGCGTCTGTATGTTTGTGATAAGCTCGAAAACTACTGAACAGTTTGTAATTCGGTATTCACCAAAAGGTACAGTACTACATGAGGAAGGTTTAGGTATATAATTTGGCAGAACAACGTCTGCCGGGCTTGCTAGTAAATACTATAAATAGAATTAATAAAAAAGATAGAAAAATGTTGTACTCGTAATAATAATAATAACGTAAGTGTATTTATATACAATAGTATAACAAATAATACCATATTTATATTTATTTAAAGATAAGTTTTAGTTTCTCAAAAATGTGGTAAATATTTAAAATAAAGGAAATTTCAATTACATTTTTAAAATTAAAATTTTCATTATCAGCCTGTATATATAATAGGCTTCTTCCCGAAGTAAGGTATGGGTATAATAACCACGCTAACCCACGAAGTATCGGCGATTTCAAACTTCCAAAAATCCACAGTTCTATATTTTCGGTGATACTGCAATAATATTTCTCAAAGTTCAAGTGTCCTCACGATGTTTTCTCTCACCGTCAGCCGATAGTGTTATCAAATTGAATTAGTAAATGTACGCGGATTCCGAAAATTTTGTTCGTACATGCCCGAGTTCGAACCTGCGACATCGGACTGATATTCGACCATACAAATCCCTCGACCACAAGCAACACTTTAATATAATTCAAAGATCGGACAGTGTCTTTTTACATTTTGTATAAAAGTCAATTTTTTTTTCTTTCTATCAAAATGAAAGCTAAACACAATCGAGATTCGGTAAATTAAGTCCATGCAGGATCTGGAACAACCTGTACGAAATTTTAATATCTAATTTATTCGGCCGAATACTTGACTTTCATAATGGTATACGTTAATATATATTTCAAGAGGTTAATGACGTCATTGGCCTGATAAAGCTTGTTGATTAATGATATTCAATAAAACTGGTCATCCACTAGCCGTTGGAATCCTTGTGGATAAAGGGCTATGTTAACTTAGTTTCTTAAAAATTTACTTAGAAAATCCTTTTACACACAAACGAATGCACTCGCGTTGATACAAATTTGATCTCTCTCTTGAGAACAGTACAATTTTTTTATGAAAAAGTACTCTATGTTATTTTTTGTACCCCTGTTAACGTGCATGCCAAATTACACAACGATTACTTGAGCAGTTAAGGCGTGAAAACATATTAAACACACAAAATTAAAACAAGTTCAAATTTGTTAAACTTGCCAAACTGGTTCCGATTTGGCTGGGATAAACTACAATACGAAATTTAATAGCAATAAAGTACAATCTAGCGCCACCTAGCGACGAGTTTTATTGTGAAATGGATAGCATAAAACTAATCACGATGAAACAATTAGGTGATCAATTTCTACGATGATCGGTTTAATGTTATTGAAGTTAGACTCATACATGTATTTAATTGTATTACAATTCTACAAGATAAAATGTTTCCCTTTGTACGTATGCTTATTATATCTACATAATTGTATATGTTACAAGCTAATGTCGTTCCTTCAAGAGCGTCATTTTTTTTTAATAAAGGTTTAAATACCGCGCCATAACTTTAATATAATATTTTATAAATTGACTAAGTATAATATATAATAGCCTTGAATGTTGAATTCGTACGTGACGTATGACATGTTGAGAACGATCGAGAAGGAATAGAATAAATAAAAGACCAGTAGCTAAAGGCCGTCATTTGGTTTATTGTAAGCTACATTTTGTGTATTCTGTATCTCCCATAACACAATTTATCACTTACAATATACGTGAAATATAAATGTATCTTAATCAAGCCCCGTGGCGTAGTGATAATAAACTTAAATATTGAACCAAGAGCTATCGTGTTCGATTCCTGAACATAATTGATTTCTATGTAAATAATATTTTTTATTTATTAATTATATAATCTTAATAATGTATATATTATATAATTATCATAGCAAATTGAATTATTTTTACAATATCTCGCCGTTAGGTGACGCTAAGTTATAGTTTATTGACTATTGTTTATTGTTATTGTAATGTAAGATAGACGAAGTTGGGATCAGTGGTTAGTGCAAATATATGTATGAATGTATATATATACTTGGTTTGGAATTGACTGGCTGTGTGTGGAATTGCTTTTTCATATTTATGTATTACTAGCGTATAAAATATATAGCCTATGTCATTAACTGGAAAAATGATTAAAATCGATCCAGTAGTTTTGATTTATTCATTACTGCCCGTGGCCCGCACACATTATTTTGATAAATCTCGTAGGGTTCAGTCTGCGTTTGTTGCAATGTAAGCGGAAAAAATGTAATTATTTACAACATCACATAAGAAACCTCAAAAATAACAGTATTTCTCCACTATTTAATGGATGTTATTATACATATAAACCTTCCTCTTCAATCACTCTATCTATTAATAAAAACGGCATAAAAATCCGTTGCGTAGTTTTAAAGATTTAAGCATACATAGGGATATAGGGACAGAGAAAGCGACTTTGTTTTATACTATGTAGTGATTATGAAATTTTATTTTTAAAATTCTTTACCCGACAATGAAATATTAATAGTAGTCAAAATAGCCAACCGATACATCAGTTTTGACGTAATGCCAAAATATAATGAATGATAACATCGCTGTAGGTAACATCAAGGCGAGGAATTATCATGATAATTAAATATAAGAAAAAAACAACGTTATCAGTTCTACGGAACATTCTCGAATAGGGCGCGGACCGTACATGACCCATTGTTTTCTTCCAGTCTCCTACACGAGGACGCGATATCTGGGTCAGCCAATCAAGGTTGCAGATAAATATTGGAAGGACATTCTACCAGAATAACTGATAGGAAAATAAGTATTATTTGTTTTATTTTATTGAAGTAGGTACGTTCGTTTAATTAGCTATGCCCTTCAAATTAATAAAATTAAAAGATTTCTATTTTAAACAAACGATTGCTGTTGGCTTGTTATGTGTTGAAGTATGATTGGGCATAATAAGCCCAGTCGTGTTATATGGATCCGAGTGCTGGACTACGAAAGAGAGAAAGCATTACATGTGGCAGAGATGCGAATGTTAAGATGGATGTGCGGTGTAACACCAATGAATAAGATTAACACTATTGTTACCTACCTATGTACGAGTATACCTATGTATATCAGAAGAAGTTTGAAAATAGCATTAGTGACAGAGAAGTTGAGGAGCAATAGGTTAGCTTGGTACTGGTATGTTATGAGAAGATATGAAAGTCATGTAACAAGAAAAGTTTTGAGTTTGAAAGTGGATGGATATAGTGGTAGAGGGAGGCCGAACAAGGTGTGGATGGATTGTGTGAAAAATGATATGTGTATAAAAGATGTGGATGTGTGGTTGACAGGGGAGATTGGAAAAGGAAAACATGCTGTGCCTACGGGTAAGATGATGATGATTGCTGTTAGCTTCATTCGTTCTTTATAGAATTTTTACAATATATTAGTTTTAAGTATTAATAGATCATGTTTATTCTATAGTATACTTACACGAAATTAATAAAACATATACGGTTCAATTTGCAAGTAGGTTTTACTAATTACTAACTACTCATTTACTTATTTAAGTAATACTTTTGAATCTTCATTTAGGAGAAAACAACAAGAAGGTTTGAAGCGCGTGATGGGAATATCTGAAACACAATAAAAAGTGACGGTCGAACTAGTAGACTTGGTATTTTTGAGGATACTCTGTGGAAGGTCGAAATATGTTTTTTTTTATGTTATAGGGGGCAAACGAACAGGTGGGTTACCTGATGATAAGTGATCACTGCCATCCATATACACTAACAGACCCAGGGGAGTGGCAAGTGCGTTGCCTGTCTTTTAAAGAATAATCGATTATATATATCGATATATAATCGATTGTGTAGCGACTTGTCATTTTCTCGTTATTTTAACATCTTTTAATATTTATTCTTTACATACGGCCAAGTCTTCGGGTTCTACATTTGTTTTAATTTACTCCTTCTGTTGCTCTTTATATTAAAGGTTCAGATGTAACTTTTCAGGTACACGTGTGTTTGTTGAAGGCTGACTTGACAGCGATGAACCGGTTCCAGGTGGAAGTAACAATGAGATAATAAATTACTTATATATAATTTATAAACATTTATTATTTTCTAAAATAGGCATCGGCTGTGAGAGACTTACTGCAGGGCCACAGAACTTTATCCCGAAAGATAATGTGGAACATAATCACCGCGTTGTCCCACGACGTATTGTCGATTATAAACACTGAGAAATTCAAAGGGATATATTTTTCCCATATTCGATAGTGCCACAAGAATATTTCTCAGCTTCAGGTTTCATCACGATATTTCCCTTTACCGTCGGCCGATGCTGTTACCAATTTAATTTGGTAAATGTACGCGAATTCCGAGTTATGAACAGCGAATTGACATTCCACCGGTTAAAACCACTCGGCCACTACGACTTTCTTAAAATAATATATTTCAATCTGTACTATAATAGTTGAATTATAAATTTAAGTCACTTAAACTCACGTTGATACAAACTGATTTGTTTGCGTTGTTTAAAAACAAAAAAAAATGATGATAAAATATCATAATCTCCAGTCACATGTTTGATATGTTTATTATATGTAAAATATTGTTTATCGTTTAAGCGCCAAATACCTAAAGATCATGGACATTAAGGAGTTATCTATACATTTTAAGCGCAAGTTATAATAAAAAAGAGAATGACCGAATTAATATGCACAGATTGTTCGCTGGTATATAAACATAGTGTGTAAACAAGTTTATGTAACAAGACTATAAAAAACATAGCATATTTTGTGAATTACATTTAAGAACCATAATTTAAATTCGGTAAAACTAGTTTATTTTAAATGACAAATAAGCAAGCACTCTACTATATCTAAGTGTTTACATTTTGTTTCTTACTGATTTGTAGAACTGTATACATTTATTATTAAAGATCGTTTTTAAGTAATTTTGAGATTAGAAAGCCTATATTAACTAAGGTTCATTTAATCTTAGTCAAAAGTGTTAAATAATTATTGCTCCACAAGCAAACATTGTCTTCAATGAGGAAAGAGCAGCGTTTCTTAGAAATTTTTAGGTTATGAAAGAGCAGCGTTTCTTAGAAATTTTTAGGTTAACTTCTGGCTTTCTTAATTCGTTTACGTTGTTGCAAAGCTTCATTGCCAACTAAAATAACATTTTATAAATTGGTATAACTTGTAAAACAGAAGGAAACTATGTTCTGAATTTATCTATATCTAATTTTCGCATAGCTACTACTGACTTTTATAATAAGAACCTCATTTCCACTACCGTTAATGAATTTTGTTTCGGTCGTAGAGGCCTTATATGTTTGGACGGTCATTCAAATGAGGCTTCGAAATAAATATAGAGAATCGTAACATAAACACCGTACCAGAATCTTTAATTATTTATACACTGCAATACTTACTGTTTACTCTTAATGTCGGTATATTTCAGTCCTGAGTAGAAATATAGAATTTTCGTTACACTAACAATTATTTTAGCTAGGTATTACTTAAGGAGTTCGAACAAAATATTTGTGTAAGACCTGAAATAAGTGTTTGTATTTTAGACCTATATAGAATACATAATAATGCATACATTTCTGTGAAACAAACTGATAAAATATGGCAGTAAGTCAAAGATTCCATTGAATTTAATTAAATATTGGTACAGCAATTTCTCTAATTGGTCACTCATTCCATGAAATTTATTACTTTTTTAACATTGTTTATGCCTAGGATTAATTTAGTATATTATTGATTATTGGTATATTTACTAAATTAAAAATTTGTAAAATTATCGGAGTAATAGCATTATTTTGAGAGAGTAGAAAAATTGTATATTATCTCAAAGTAAAGGTGATAAAATTAATATTTATATTACTAATCTTATACTACTGCACGGTAATATTCTATATAGGACCAGAATAGTTGTAATGACCATACTAAAGTTGTCGGAATACCCTACTAAAGGATACTAAGCGAAAGGGTGGTTATATGTTTAGGAAATGGAACCCTGGTATATCCTGGACCTATGTGTTGTGGATATCCGAAAATTTTGTCAAATAGTAGAAGCATTCGGACCAGGTGCAGCAGACAAGCAAGGATACAAGACGAGAATACTGGATGAAGCTGTTCCCCGCCATAAGTCACTATCGATGTACTTAAACTATCAATTTGACAATTATTACACCCAATCTATTACGATTGTTATAACTTAACAAATTACGATTCTATCAATATTTTTATAAAGAGCCATTAAAAAAAAAATCTATGTTAGATTTTTAATTGAAATCAAGAAAACACGGCCTAAATGTAACTATATTTTAGACGATTATTAATTGCGAGTGGGTCCTGACAGCAAAATGTTAAAGCAGAATTAAATATTAATTTCATCATTCAAGAGACAACAAAGGTCCATAACACAAAAATATACAAAACTAACTACTTAATTAAAATAAGAAATTAAATATAATTAAACTATACATGACAATTAAATTAAATCGAAGTTGATATATAACTAAAATGCAACATTGTGGTGTCCCAGCGTGTTATAACCACCGATATCCAGTGGACTATCATATATATCTACTAATGTTTTCATTATTCTGTTGGGACTGTCGCGAAGTCTACACAGGATGTTGCTACTCTCTTACGAGTGATTGCAAAAAAATCATCAACCCGAGCATATGCAAACATCCCTGATGCGCTACAGTCCCAAGAATAATCGAAAGTTAAAAAAATAAAATTATTAAACCAAAATTAAATCTGGCAGTTGTATACCTAAACTTAATCATTAAATTTTTCAGCACACAATGAATATCTAAATAATTTATATCACTATTAATATATAAAAACTTAGAAAGCAGAAAGGAAAGCAAGGATCTAAAGTCAATTATTGATTATCCGTCGGCTGGTGTCACGGAAGTCCTTGTACCACTTACCTATATGCCCCACTGATATAAAATTTACGATAACTGAAGGTTCTCTGTGTATTGATTATTTTATGACATTCTTGTCAACCCCTCTCTCTATCTTTGATTACCTACACTGTTTACAAAAAAAAAATAACCAGTTAACTTGTCTTAGTTTTTGTACGCTAAGGATTTGGAATGCAAGGAAGCATATTTAAATTTTTTTAAGCAGTGATAATTTTTGTAGGCGCCTTGAACTGTGAAGAAATGCAAATCGTCACACTCGGCTCAGTGATGCTGAATCGGGTTTATTCGGTCCTACTCGACATCAGACGCGCACGCGTCGGTGACGCATTGAAACGTGTATACGCGGCTATACTCGTAGTCGTCATAACCCATATCTACTGCAAGAAGTGCATCGTTCCAATAATTATGTATTACTATAGAATGTTATTAACATTATTAGTATATTTAAGTAATTTATACGTATATATGATAGATAAGTTTTACTACCTAAAACAAATACTAACAAAAGTATGCAAATGTAACCAAAGTATAAATAATATAAAGCGTGTATTATGAACAGTTTGGATGTTTATCAAAAGCTTATTGTTAAATACATATTTAAATTGGATTTAGTAATATTGTTTTTGTCACCGTACGTATGAGACATTATTATCAGGAGTTTGGAATCACTTCCAAGACGGTGTCCTAGTTGATTCTACAGTAAATATTTTAATACATAAAGGAGGAAGTAACTAATATTATCAATGTCAATTACAAGACATTGAAACTGGCTCGCTCTTGTAGAAACTGACTGTCATGAACATTTACCTAACCATTTAAAGCAGATCTCTGCACTCATATAGTTCTCTTCAAACAATGTTTAGTGGTAGGTAAGAGGCAATTTACTCAGGAATCTGGACGCCGATTTGTTGTGCGCCATTTCAGTTGACAACAAACCTGTTAATTTAAAATAAAATATATTTTATTGTTTGTACATTTCTTCCTTTTGTTTCTCTTTGTGTTTACTTGGACTAGAACAGAACCCAACTTGTATTTTTTTCGAACTAACTGTAGATTATTGGTCTGACGGCCCTTCACAGCTCCACCGGGCTTTTGACTCTATTCGGTCGAGTTGTGGGGTGCCTATACACCTAATAAATAGGAGGGAGGAAATTTCTAGAAAGCTATCTCCAAGTTTATATATGACGCTTTAAAGGGAGGGTGAAGTTTCTAGAATGGCTATTTTTAGACCTCTATTGTATTTTTACAATAGGTGGGACGATAAAGTTTCAATGTGTGCGTTTTGTTCTCACGCATCGATGACTCATCGTTTTATTTGTTCTAGTCTGTTCAGGATGTCTGGAGATAATTGTAGAATGGTCTAGAGATTTCGCCCATTTTGGTGTAATGTAGTTTTTTATAGGTGGTAACGATATTAGGCTCACGTTATTTCCAACTTTTTTATTTATGGCTTATTTAAATTTATTTATGTTCTACATATTTGTAAAAATATATATAATTGTTTTATAGGAATGCATGATCGCATTCACAGCGGTGAAGGAATACTGGGAAAAGATTTGTTACGCTTGAGAAAAATGGTCCTACCATCTCATAAACAAAAAAATATAAAATAAAATTCAAATATTTATATTATAAATAGGCAAAGTTTATTTCTTTATAGATAATCTCAGGTACTAATGATTTGATTTAAAGCATTCTTTTGACTGATAGAAAATCTCAGGTACTAATGATTTGATTTAAAGCATTCTTTTGACTGATAGAAAACTACGTTATTCCTAAGTAGTATAAACAAGTTTTTATTCTTATGAAAATTTATATTGTTATCAAAGCGTATGAAGTCACGCGTAAAAGTTACTGATACCCGTGACTTCGTTTGTGTTGTTCCTTTTCTTAACAATTTATTTTATGTACAGAGAAAAAACATAAAAAAAAATGAAAGCAGTAATATAGTTTGCTTACAAAATGTCTTTTTTTGTACCAATATTCTATTTAGGAGTATTTTATTGTGCAGTGGAGTATAAGAAAAGCTTGGAATAATATACCCACTGGTTAGTTACATTTTGTATTGTGTTTAAATGAAAAATAGATAAGTGAACCAAAAAGATCGTGGCAGTAAACTGTATTTCTCAGTTCATAATTGAGTCTTTATATTCAAAGTATATAAAAATCAAACGAGTTCGGATAAAATGTTATCTAAAAATAAAACAAGCGTGAAATAGATTTATTGATCTCATTGGCACAATATCAAACCAATGGTGTGCTAACGCCCAAAGCACGCAATAAATTAATATCTACATTTTAAAGTGACTATTATTTGCGCGCGACTTCATTCCCTTTGTGTTCGAACAACTCTCGTGCCTCCTATTATGGTAATATTCATTCAAAAATCTTTGTGACGGGATAATCAAATAAACATTCATTTCGATATATAGAAGTAAAACGGCAATTTAAGAACATCTAAATACACATTTCAGTTTAGTTTCGAAATTTTAATATAAATTTTTAGTATTCTAATAACTTATACTCTAAATTGTTAGTGTTGGAAAGTATTAACAGAATATAAACTAGTCCTGCTTCATCTCTATATAATGTCAATATAATGTGATAAAGCTCAAGGGATTGTTTTTACTTTGTTTACAATGTGGAACTACTTATGGAACGTCCATGAATTATGTGACGCGTTCTTGAGAAATTTTGACCCCCCTAGTAAGATGTAATTAGGTTTGTCTTCATCCCTTTCCCCTTTTTTTTACATGAGGAAATCCGTAACGGATACCCACCCCCTCGGGCGGCGGGGGGTGAGTTATGTCCGATTCCCACGGACTAAAAACCTTATGGTGCCCTCTCACACCTATTTGGCCGGGGAGCAGGAACTGCCAATGGCACTACTTCTGCAGCATCCCCGGCAGGTGTCGGCCCCTTTTCAGGGGCCCCGTCTGCGGTCTGAGAGGTCAAGATGATAGACCCCTCAGGAGGTTCCCGTGAGATCTTTTAAAATATCTGTTTTGAATAAAATGCGTTGGATTTATAAAAAACAAAACATAATTTGCTTTATTAGATCGTAATCAAAATCACAGTGATAACCTTAAATAATACTTAAATGGGAACCACTAAAATATATAGTAGAATTGTGTCAGATTTCGACATATCTTAATCTAGAAACATGGTTTCCTTTACATTAATTCGATTTTTACTAATTTTTACACTATTTTTTGGCCGAAAAAAAATTACGTGATATTTACTGAGACTCCCCTCTTTCCCTCGCGTGAGAATTAATGAGATTTGGCTTGAAACCCCCCCTAACTTTATCAGATTAAAAAAAAATCTTTTTGTCTATTATAGCCTATTCAAGAGGGAAGGTTCATACCACGTTTCGACCTTTAGAAGCGGAACAATTGTGTAGGTCAGAATTTTCATTTAGTGAAAATAAAGTCAAAGCGAGTGGACATGTGGAGGGTGTTGTCAGCTCGTGAAGTGCAGTATATCCAAACATTTGTTGATCCCCCGTTTCTGATGAAAACTATATTTATCAAGGCTTTTATGAATTTGTTTTTTTGGCATATTGCCGTTGTTCGACCTTGCTTACCACGTGCTTGGTCTATGCCATGCCAAAGTATCCGGCTTGTATGACAGAAAATTAGTTCAATGTCGGTTATTATATATGTCTATTAAAATAAACTGAATGCACCATTTGGATTACAAAATGACGCATGCATTAGGATGATTAGAAGCGAGTTCGATCACAGCGAATTACTTCTGCTTACTTCTAGCGAATTCTGTCTATATAGGAAGGCAATATATGAAGATTTTAGTAATAATAGCCGTCTATATGGGACCTACTGCCGGGTATAAGCATTTTCTACGGGAAATCTCGCTTATTCACTCTAACCCACAACACAAAGTCCCGAAGCCGCACACGTTAATTATGTTATAACATTAGCCAACGTTGAACAGAAACTATAGTACTACAAAATAATCCCAAGGAGGGTTGATGACAGGCGCGCGCGTCCGATCGTAAAAATGAACCCAAATTATACGTCATAATATATCAAACATGTTGTGCCGACTCTACATAGGTGGGATAAGGGTAAGGACATGATGGGGTGCACGTCAGAGAGCCTCCATGTGGCGCACCCCGGGCAACGTCGACCGCTTCTCGGTCGGCGGCTAATCTCTGGCACGACGTCCCGTTTTCATGTCTCACGGACCTTGTATCCACCTTCTCAATATTCTGACCAGTCGCAATTTTTTTTGGACATCGATTTTCTCCATTCTTGCTGACCCTTGCTCTGATTTTGGACACCGATCTCCCACTATCTTTTAGACTTTTGCTATGTTTCTGGACTCTGTTCTCCTCTTCCCTCTCGTTGACCCACGCTTTGTCTCTGGATTCCGATACCAGCAACAATGAATAGCACAGAATCAGAAATCGTAGTACCCCAGGAGGGTACCATCTGTTCCGCAGATGGAGAATCCCTCCCCGAGCCCTCGGGCTCGGGCAGCCCCTCGTTCTCTGGGGGGGGCACAATTTTGTGTGGCAATCTTTTAACGACGACTTTGGCAAGAACTGTGGTGTATGACTTAACGGACGATTTGGATGACGAACCGGAAATGACGAACCTGGCTTTCCCGACGGACTCTTCTCTCTTTTCTTCAAACATGGACAGTACAAGATTTTCAAATGAACTACCCCAGGAGGGTACCATCTGCTCTGCAGATGGAGAATCCCTCCCCGGGCCTTCGGGTCCGGGCAGCCCCGCGTTCTCTGGGGGGGGCACAATTTTGTGCGACGGATCAAAAACCACGACTAAGGCAAGGACTACGGACATAGATATGGCACGTGATATGGCGAGCTTACCGGTGGCTCATCACTCTGCAGGCAAGCGCAGAAGCGCTTCGAAGACCAGCAAGCGCCCTCGCGAACCTGGCCTCGCGGACTCTGATGTGGACGCTGGTGTTGAGGCACCGAAGGTGAGCTCGGCTAGAAGGGGGAAATCGCGTGGAACAGCGGCTTCCAGACGACCGATACTGGGAGAAGCAGACGGGTCCTACGACCGAGCACTCTCCAGTCTCTCCAGTCGCTCCTGTCCCACGGATTCGGAGGACAGCACCCAAGAGGAGGTAGCCTTGCAGCACATCCCGGAATTGGATCTCGGTCGGCTCCTGGCTCTGGGCAGTAAGCAGGTAGACGCCATCCTTGAGGTTGCCTATAAATCCGGCAATCTCAAAGGGGGCTACGTGAAAGCACTGAAGACCGCGGCCTACTCCCTTCGGGAGGTAGTAGAAACGGCGACAGTCCGGACGGAAGCAGAGGAAACTGCCAAGCTAAGACGCGAAACTCAGCGCCTCCGTCGCCAGGTAGAGGACCTGAAGGAAGAAGTCCTCGCCTGGCGACGACATGAGAACGAGAGGAAGGCCATGCCACCTCCTCCTCCTCCACCTCCTCCTCCTCCTCCTCCTCCTCCTCCTGCTACCCCTGCACCCTCTTCTGTGCATGAACCGAATAAATGGGAGGAAGCGCTCGCAGGGGCTGTAGAAAGGCTTGAACATTCCCTCCGGACATCTTTAGGAGGGATGCTCAATGCCAGATTGGAAGGACTGGAAGATCGCCTTCTACCCAGGAAGGTAATCCGACCACCGCTTGCGGCTGATCGACGGCGGGCGGCTCCTGGCCCTGCAGCTAAAACTGCTGTGGGGAATACCAGGATGCCCCCGATCACAACTGAGGCTCATATCCCTCTCCCCACTCCTGATCTGTCTCCCCTCCCGGCTTCATTGGAGCCGGAGGAGCGAAGATGGTCGACGGTGGTGCGTCGGGGGAAAAAGAGGAAGAAGGTGGCCACGGTTGCGGATCCGGAAACGGTCGCAGCTCCGAATCGGGGCTCAGGTCCGCAACCATCTGGGGCCAAGCCCAAAAAGAAGAGTAAGAAGGCGAAGAAGAAAAAACTTGCACCTCCTCGCTCGGCTGCGGTACTAGTGACTTTGCGGCCGGAAGCTGCCGAGAAGGGGGTGACGTATAAGGACGCCCTTCTGAAAGCGAGGCTGGAGGTGTCGCTTAGTGATTGTGGCATCTCCAGTCTTCGGGTGCGTACGAGCGCTACGGGGGCCAAGGTCATAGAGGTCCCTGGTTCCCTGGCCCCAGAGCAGGCAGACAGGCTAGCGACGGGTGTGAGGACAGCACTGGAGGGCTTGGCCACGGTCGTACGGCCTGTAAGGAAAGCCGACATCCGAATCGTTGGTATTGATGACTCGGTGTCATGGGACGAGGCTGTAGAGGCCGTGGCCAAGGCGGGTGAATGTGAGGTTGCCCAAATGAGGGCGGGCCAACTTCGCACTCGGGCAGGAGGTACCAGTTCCCTCTTCGCTTCCCTCCCCCTCGACGCTGCTCGAAAGCTGGTTAGAGCAGGTCGCCTCCTGATAGGCTGGAGTGCGGCCCGAGTCCATCTGCTGGAAGGTAGACCACTAAGGTGCTACCGATGTATGGGCTTGGGACACACTCGACCGATGTGCCCGTCAGCGGTTGTGCGGGAGGGGACCTGCTTCCGTTGCGGGAAGGAGGGGCATCGCGCGGACATTTGCACTGTGGATAAGCCGTGGTGCGGCGTTTGCGCGGATGCCGGGAAGCCGGCAGAACACCTAATGGGGGGAGGCGTATGTAGGCCACCTCTTGTTAAGGGAAAAGTCCCTCTCCTTAAGGAGGCACGCACGGAGGTAGCTGCTATGGATCAGTAATGGACTGCATTCATAGCAGCTACCTTCAAGGGAATTTGAACCACTCCGCTGCTGCGCAGGACCTACTCCAGCAAGCAGTAGCGGAGTGGAACATAGATATTGCGGTGATGGCGGAGCCATACCGCATTCCGGAACAGTCTCACTGGGCCGGAGACGTGGTTGGCTCTGTGGCCATTCTGTCTGGGGGGGGATTGCCTCTCTCTGTCAAGGAGAGGGGTGCTGGGTTTGTGGCGGTCGCCTCACGGGGTCTAGCGATCCTCGGGGTCTACTTCTCCCCGAACCGGCCCTTGGTGGAGTTTGAGTCTTTTTTGGACGACCTGGGGCCGGTCGTGAGACGGTTGTCGCCGCTTCCCATCGTCCTGCTTGGCGATCTCAACGCCAAGTCGAGGGCGTGGGGGGCGGCGGCCACGGACCCGAGGGGCCGGGCCGTTGAGGAGTGGGCAGCCGAGCTCGAATTGTCCCTCCTCAACCGAGGTAATGCCCTCACGTGCGTGCGACGCGACGGGGAGTCTATCGTTGACGTGACGTTTGCGACCCCGTCAGTCGCGCGCCGTGTCCGGGGATGGAGGGTTGAAGAGGAGGTGGAGACCTTATCGGATCATCGATATATTAGGTTCGTGGTCTCCACCTCCCACAATGAGTCGATAACCCGCCCCCGGAGAGGCGCGAAGTTCCCCCGCTGGGCGCTTGGCCGCCTCGAGCAGGAGATGGTGGAGGAGGCGGCCATAGTTCAGGCCTGGGCCCTACCCCCCGCAACGGGGGAGGATATTGACGCGTCCGCAGCCCGCCTCCGTGATGCACTCACGGAGGTATGCGACGCGTCGATGCCGCGGAGCGTACACCGCCCAGACAGAAGGGCGGTGTACTGGTGGTCGTCGGAGATAGCTGATCTCCGTGCGGCCTGCTCCGCGGCCCGGCGGCTGTTCGGGCGCAGCCGCCGTAGAAGTCGTAGGGACCTGGATGAGGAGGCCCGGCTGTATGCCGAATACAGACAGAAGAAGAGGATTCTGCAGATCGCCATCAGCCGGGCCAAGGAGGAGGCGTGGGAGGAGCTCCTTCAGACGCTGGAGAGTGACCCATGGGGTCGCCCATACCGGGCGGTCCGGAAGAAATTCTGCGGCCGGGCGCCCCCGGTGACGGAGACTCTCCAGCCGGAGATTATTGAGAGGGTCGTGGGAGAATTGTTCCCCAACCCTCCGGAGCTCCTTGCTCCTTCCATGCCTCCTCCCCTCGCGTTCACGGTGGAGGTGCTCGGCATTCCTCCTCCAGTGACGGAGGAGGAGATGGAGAGGGTCGTCGAGCGCCTCCGCAGCAGGCGGACGGCACCCGGCCCAGATGGGATTCCGGGTCGGGTGCTGTCCATTTCATTGGACCATCTCGGAGGTTGGCTTCGGGAGCTGTTCGATCGCTGTTTTGCGGTCGGACAGTTCCCGAAGCCCTGGAAGACGGGACGGCTCTGCCTCATGGCCAAGCAGGGCCGCCCTCTGGACTGCGCGTCCGCATATCGGCCCCTAGTGTTACTCGACGACACTGGGAAGATGCTCGAGAGAGTTATATCCTCCCGGGTCGTCGAGCATCTGGAAGAGGTGGGGCCGAACCTTTCGGATACGCAGTTCGGTTTCCGGTCAGGGCGCTCCACCCTGGATGCCCTGAGCCTTCTGAAGAGGCTCTCCACGGAGGCAACCTCCCGCGGAGATAGGTTACTGGCGGTGTCCTTGGACATCGCCAACGCCTTCAATAGCCTGCCGCATGCAGTTATACGGGAGGCGCTCCGTTTCTTCGGAGTGCCTCCGTACCTGCGGCGGCTGTTGGAGGCGTACCTGGAGGGGAGGGAGGTCGTCTTCGTGGACTGTAGAGGACGGCTGGTTAGTCGTAGGACTCCCTGTGGAGTCCCGCAGGGTTCAGCCTTAGGGCCACTTTTGTGGAACCTGGGCTACGACTGGGTGCTCCGCGGCGTACTCCCATCAGGAGTGCGTCTCATCTGCTTTGCGGATGACACTTTAGTCGTAGCCCAGGGGGGGGAATGGGGAAAATTGATGCGCCTGGCCACGGAGGCTGTAACCCTCGTGGTCAGGCGTATCCGACGGTTAGGCCTCAGGGTGGCCCTTGAAAAAACCGAGGCCCTACTTTTTCATGGGCCTCGGCAAGGGCCACCTCCTGGGGCACACATATTAGTGGAGGGCGTCCGGATCAGGGTTGGGGTCCAGATGAAATATCTGGGCCTCACCCTGGACGGACGCTGGCGGTTCGAGCCCCACTTTAAGGGGCTCGGACCGCGCATAGTTGGGGCGGCAGCGGCACTCAGCCGTCTGCTTCCCAACAAAGGGGGGCCGGGTGCTGGCTGCCGCCGTCTATATATGGGAGTCGTGCGGTCGATGGCCGCCTACGGGGCACCGTTGTGGGCGGACGCCCTCTGCGCCGCAAATGTTCGAGCGTTGCGGGGTGCGCAGCGTATTGTGGCGCAGAGGGCGATACGAGGGTACAGGACGGTGTCTTCGGCGGCGGCCTTCGTGCTCGCCGGCTCCCTTCCCTGGGAGCTGGAGGCGGAGGTTCTTTCCGCCGTATACTTTTATACGGCGGCTAAGAAACGCCGCGGGGAGCCTCCATCTCCCAGGGAAATTGAGAAAATGAGAGGAAGAGTCCGGAGGGACATGATGGAGAGGTGGCAGCAGGACCTGACGGACGCGCGTTACGGTAGATATACTATCGACGCCGTCCGCCCGGTCCTGCCGGAATGGTGCAACAGGGAGTGGGGCTCCCTGACGTTCAGACTGGTGCAGGTGCTGACCGGGCACGGGTGCTTTGGTTGGTACCTGCACCGGATAGCACGCAGGGAGCCGACCGCCGCATGCCATGAGTGTGGCGCTGATATGGATACTGCGCAGCATACTCTTTCTGAGTGTGCTGCGTGGGAGTCTCAGCGTCGTACTCTGGCTGCGGCGGTGGGGAATGATTTGTCGCTGCCGAGCGTGGTCACGGCCATGCTCGGCAGCGAAACAAGATGGAATGCAGTGGCCTCCTTCTGCGAGGAGGTCATCTCGCAGAAGGAGGCGGCGGAGAGGGTTCGCGAGGAGAATCCTCTGAGTGACCCTCTCCGCCAACGCAGAGTCGGTGGGAGGGGGCGGCGTTTTATCCGTCTTCTCCCACCTCCGTAGCCAAACCTGGGGGGATGGGTCGGGGGGCCCATCTCCCCATTGCACAGGTTTGTCTGACGAGTAGGGGGTGGCTGGTGTGTACCCAGCTTGCCTCCCATTATGTGGACGACGCCCGGCGGACACCTTCCGCTGGGCTAGCCGCTGGGGTGACATGGTGATAGCACTGTACGATCCCATGTCACCCCAACCAAAGCGGCGGCCGGTACACCGTGGGGTTTTAGTGAGTAAGAGTCTCACACTACCCACTCTCTCCCCCGAGAGGGTGGCGTGTCCATGATGGATTTCCCCACGTAAATAAAAAAAAAAAAAAAAAAAAAAAAAAAAAAAGGGTAAGGACATGATGATGATGTTTAAATATGAACTACCTATATAAAAAAGCGATATACACATATTGGATCAAAAATAATGTATCACAGGTTTATGAACCATCCTCTGAATCATTAAACTTTCGTCATAGTTAATTTCCATGTACTCGTATAATATAAGATAAGATAATATACACTTGTTATTATTATTTTTACTGTGATTCATATATCGTATAGGTTTGTAAGTCATTATTTATTTAGATTTTGTAATGAATAACTATTTGAAAGTATAAAGACTTTGATATGCAAAAATATGAGTACATTTTTAATAACAAAAATGTATGGATAGATGGATATTCATTATACAAGTAAAGCTTATGACAAATGGATTTATGTCTACCTAAAATGAACAACATTTTTTTTTTCGAACTGACCTACACTGTTAGCCTTGCAAGGCCATTACAGTTCCACCGGACTACACCTGAACAAAATGTGATTTCCAACGTCTTATATTGAATCAATTTTATTATGGAACTACTTTTAAAAAACCAGACATATTCTGTATACCTGTATAATAGAATAACTATCTCACATGGGGGATATGATGATAAAGTGTCCAGCTCTAAGTAGTAAATAACAGTATCAAAACCTATATGTACCTAAATGTTTACGTGAACTGTGAAGTGTTACAGATTTCATGAATCTTGCTTTACTGGCCTGTTCAGTTACGTTCATCCCTTCCTCAGTGAAAAGAAGTGTTTCGCAATATTGTAAGTTATTGCAATGAATTTCAAATTTTTTCTACGCGTCTATTATTTCCTGAGGTAAAGTTCATTAAGCTAAAATACACTTCACACATTACTATTTTCATTTTTTAAGTTACTAGTAATTGTGTTAATTTGGAACGAAATTTGTTCGCGTTGATGTAACACACTCTGAACTTAGCTTTAACTTAAAAATGAAGTTATGCGGGCCTATGTAACACACTATAAATTAAGTCGATAATCAGTTCTTTTATATTATATACACAACATATTTTATATATAAAAGTAATTGATTTATTAAATTTACTATAATTTTCACATATATATGTATATTTATTGATTGCATATTTCATCACTTGATCATTTGACTCTGTTCACAATGATCAAAAAGTGTAAAAGATTCTTTATTATGTTTGTGCTAAAACAAGTATAACTTCTCATGTGCATAAATACTTTTTTATATAAAAGATCAAGCCTCCTTTTTGCTACAATATACATACAAATTACACCCAAATTTAAAATAATTATTTCTGTATCTCATCAAAGACGGTGATGCGTGGGATTCAAATCCGCGGTAGCGACGAAGCGATTGCTTAAAACTCTTCCATATATGTGTCCATTAATTTGCAACTTGACATATAAATTCAAATACATAAGTAAGTAGACAAGGTGTAGGAGAAAGAATTAGAATAAACTTAATTAACATCAAATTGTCATTGACCATAATTGTGTACCTACCTAGTCTTGGAATGTTAATAAACCTACCAATATCTCAATAACTATTGATTTCCTATTCGATTTGAAGGAATTCCCTTGCGTATCTTCGTAATCCGAAGTCAAATGCTAATGAAATTACAATGTGGCTCCATTGATAATATATCCTTTTCAATAAAAAAAACATGACTTAATTCTGAGGTAACAAACAATAAAAAAAGAATCTCCTTCTTTTTAAAGTCTTTTAAATACATCATATAATATGTAGGGTTCTGTAAAATTATATAAGTGATTCGCGAACACAACGGCCGCAAACATACGAAATAGAAAGTCACACTATTGGGTCGACGAACCCTGTGACCGTTCTGAACAGTCGACTCAGCAGACAGCCATCTGCTCAGATAATGCTGTGTAATGTGTTATTGAGAGCGATTCACTAAATGTTATCTCGGCACCTTAAATACGTAATAGACGAAAAGATAAGTTCATTTATAATTAAACTAGCATATGAGCACTACAGCGTTCGCACGAAAATAGCTTTGTGTTTTTATTATATACTACTTATTTTGTTGCCTTTCGCTTCCTTTAAATTGTCATCTTGTCATTACTGCTAAACAACTACAATATTTCTATCATGTTCAAGTTACCTCTGCCGAATTTTATCACTACTTTTTAGCCATTGCGGAAAAGCGTGATGGTATAACCCTACTCTGAAAAGTTTTCCATATACCAGTAACAATCACGTCAATATCAGTTCAGACGTTTTGGCGCTTAGCTCGGATATACAACAGACCATAAAATTATTTTTTTATATATAAAATATGAATTAAGTAAATAACAAGTTGACAAACGTTATTAAAAAAAAACATTTGAGGAACGCTTTTCGTAGTCAATCTTCTGGACAATTCTATGAGCTTATCTGATAATTTTCTTTTCGGAACAGAACCACGCCTGCTGATTCAAGAAATCACAAACATGGTCGCCTCCTTCTCGGCGATCAAAGAAGTTAATATTTTTTTTTTTTATATTATAGGGGGCAAACGAACAGGTGGGGCACCTGATGGTAAGTGATAACCGCCGTCCATAGACATTAGCGACACCAGGGGAGTCGCAAGTGCGTTGCCGGCCTTTTAATATATATGGGCCTCCGGCGCTCTGACTGACCGAAAGAAACGCAACAGTGCAAGCACTACTTCATTCATACTTCATTCTTGCTTTATCATACAGTGAAAAAGTGGTATACAGTAAAATGGCAGTTTCTCCAAATGCCAGTCTACCTAATTATGCATGCCTACCATACCATAATATACCATCAGCTTGCAATTGATCCAATGCAGGGCTATATGCCTCTTTGGGAAGGAAGGTATGGGTATAATCACCACACCAGACAACGACGCATTGGCGATTTTAAGCTCTAAGAAATCCACAGTTCTAATTTTTTTCTACATACGGTAGTAATATTTCTCAAGTTCAGGTTTCCTCACTATGTTTTCCTTCACCGTCAGCCGATAGATAAATTAAATGAATAAATGTTCGCGAATTCCAAAACAATCAGATTCATATTCTACCATTCAAACCACTATATACAACAACACATTGCAACCCAAACAGCAGATGCGTAAAGAGATACTTCAATCAACATTCACCATGAAAGGTTTACAATTGTTTTTAATAAGAGGGGAGAAACAAACAGACATTCAATATGCCGTCCGTTAAATGTTCCACTATCATCTACAGGTTAGTTAATTTGTAGTGGTTTATTTATTATATAACAATTATTATAATGTGACTTCATGAAATAATTTTATTCGCCATTATTTTGGAAACGATAAATCTCCTATAATTATAACGTATTAAAAACGAAATACTAAGATAACAATGGAAACAAATGAGGCACTGTGATTGGTCGAATATAATCATTTGTACATTTCGTAAACGAAAACGAACTACATTTAAATATATCTCATTGGTTAAACAATTAGTTTTTATAGCTTGATTCGTATAATGTAACGATTATAGCGAAATTATTACGAAATAATTAATCGTTATATTTAATTTAACGATAAAATATGATTAACTGCCGTAATTCAGTACAGTGTGATTCCTAGGTCCTTATAATTAAAGCTACATTTATCACGCGTGAAATAAAATTAGCATTTCGCATTTAGCGCGATAAGTAAAAGTCGCAACAATCCTCATCTTTAGTACTAATCGACCCGCAAACGAGACTGGAATCACACCCGTAGATATATCATAGATAAATATACTGGAGGGTTAAGAATACCTTATATCCGTATAACGCGCTCCGGCGCGTGTGAACGAAATTCGAAGTCACGAAGAATACAATGAGAGCTTATTGGCAAATTAAATATTAAATTTTAGATTGAACCGAGTCACTCTAATGGGACTTTAAATATTAAATACTTGGTTGAGCCGAGTCATTTTAAATTTGTATGCTATTTAAGTTTCCTACTTTATTATTCAGCAAATGTACCTCGTGGATCTGGCATGATCAAATTCATGATGTACATGCCTCTGATCATACTCTGTATTATGTTGACAGGGTAATGTCAACTCGAAGTCCGCAAATATGGATCCCGGAATGTACATTTTTCTTCGGGAAGAGTGCCTATTGCTCTGCAATAGATCTCTTTACAGGATGATGTGGTGACGACATATTTGTATCGTTTAATTGGTCTTTAAATTAAAGGTATTAAAATACAACGGTGGTTAATTGTGGTCTTTGTGCTTTCCATATAAAAGTTACATTTAGTGCACTATTGATTGTTTTTTACAGTAATATTTCCTATTCAGGAAAATCGTCTACTGTAGTATATTGGTCAGTCCATATAAATAGAATGAAAGGAGCTCTGCCGTTATGTGCGCATCACGACGTGTAGAAGTTGGTACGACGTATGATGCGCATGCGCAGAGGAGGTGAAATAAACGAATAATATTGTTTACAAATAAACTTTATGAGCAAAGTATGTTATCGCTTTCAATACATTTTATGTTTTTCCTCTGTACACAAAATATATTGTTAAGATAATAAACATCACAAACGAAGTCACAGGTATCGAGCTGATATTTAATAATTTAGTTACTCTGTCTCACTTTGCGCCATGTTGTACTGTATTTTTTGCTGGCTTCGTAATGAAAAATAGTTTTTGATACAATATAATATTTTACTTAAGCAAAGTATAATGAGTTAGAGATACACAGAAAAGTAAAATCATAGGTACAGAGTTTTTTCTACGTAGAAAATAATGTATTCTTACACCACAGATTATAATAAAGTTATATCGCAAACTTTTTACCCTTACCTCACCTATGTAGGGTCGGTACAACATGAGAAACGTGTTGTGATGTATGATTTAGTTTAATTTTTACGACCGGCCGTGCGCACCTGTTGTCAACCTTCCTTGGGATTATTTTCGTAGTATCGCTATATATAGGGAAAATATGTGGCTATTGATAGTGGGACTGACATAGGTGGTTTTTGTCCAAGTTCTGACTTATACCGTAAACATGTGCCCTATTATCATGTGCTATATTATCTATACTGCTATAACAAAGTAAGAAAAAAACGTTGTATTTTTTGTTTGTAATGTAATCCCAATTGTAATTGTAATGTGAATCTTACAAAATCATTAACTGATTTTTTTTTTATTCTTTCATCCGTAAAAAGCTTCATTATCGATGAGTAACATAGGCTGTACTTTATTTTAAAAGTCTATATTAACTCGAGCGAAACCGTGATCAAAAGCTAGTAATATATATTTAATTTCCAACAGCCTATTTAATGTATTTTAAACCTAATATATTACCTAAAGTAAGAAAACGTACATTAAAATTTGAGCCTAAATATGCTCATATTTGTTTTTTTTTCGAACTGACTACACCGTTGGCTTGTAAAGGTCGCTACAGTTTCACCAGACTACTAAGGGGAGCGCTTATTATTTTTTTTTTTTTTCGAACTGACCTACACTGTTAGCCTGGCAAGGCCGCTACAGTTTCACCAGACTACTAAGGGGAGCGCTTAAGGCACTTGTACGATTTTATAGGCAACCAGCACAAGGGCGCATGGCGCGCCTCGGCTTGAATTGTCGCCGAATATTCCGATCTCACTAAGCTAAAATAAGCTAACCCACTCATTGCATTACTTAACTTATAACCTATACTTTACAAAATAAATTTAATATAAAGTTATTAAATGTACTTGATTTGTTATAAAATAAAACAGCAAATGAAATAAAATTCTATACATGTAACCTTAATATTACAAATACTGAAGTAATTCTATCTGTCTATTTGTTACCAACTTTCGATTATATCTCTGAACCGATAACAATGAAATTTTTCATATGGAACCTCATAAGGCCATTTTATTTATCATCCTAAATACTATATCGAAAATGACGTAGTGGTGGTCGCGGACAAAATCTAGTATCAATACAAATGGCAAGGATGCAGTTTATTATTTCAAGTATTCGGACGTCACATAAGATTCGTAAACAACTCTCCGGTACAACATACAGAATCCAGACAACTGTGCGATGTACATCGGTGAAGTAGAAAGTAACAAGGCCGAATAAAATTAAACAGTCAACTTCCAGTCGAGAAATCACTGATATAAAAATAATACTGAGTGAAGACCCAATGCATATATGTTATAATGGCATTATAAATTCGAATGTCTGTTCAATTTTGTGTGTATGCAAAATTTATCAATAGAAGTGAATTTGTATTAGGGTTGCCATCCATATTTTAAAAACATGTATTTTACCTACTGATTTTACGTTAATTCAAGTAATTATCCTTCATAATTATAGTGAAGTTCAGTAAAATATTTTATCGTATACACTAGCTTTTGCTCGTGGCATCGCTCGCGTTGATGTACATTTGAGCTATACTTCGGAACCACTACTATTTATTTAATTTATATTATGGCGCGTACATAAACGAAATTCGCCGTTTTTTTAAACCAATACTGCCCTGTTCTCGTACACTGTACATGGCAAAGCCAAGAAAGTGCCAATTTTTGTAAGTCGCTAATAGTGTTGTAGACATTTTCAAAATTTAAAATAAATAAAATGAACAACATCATGCAAACGTTTAGGTATTTTTTTTAATTTTTCCTTATTTAAATGCTGTGGTGATACGCTTTTTTTACATTTAGCACGCGATTTATCTAGATAAAAATGGCTATGTTTCCTCACGATATTTCTTTCACTATCAGCCCCATACTCTTTGATAAAATACAATATATATTTCATAGAAACCTTATGATGCTTAAGTTACTTGAACATGAGAGAGACACATGAGATTTTGCAAACACCTAAGTCCCTAATATAATTTAGTAACTTAGGTGAACTCTAAGAAAGGATTATTTTAAATTCATCTCCTAAACCCTAAACCTGATCTGTTATCGATAAGAAGCCCTATCGGGCACACGGTTATTCATTAGTAATACTTATGCAACAATACCATTTTACTAGAACAATCGATCGGTTTTAAACTTCGATGTGTTTCGATGTTTTACCTCTTATAAACTGATTTATAGGTGCGGCCATGATTTCTGATGTATGTATAAAAAAATTCACTATATTTCGGTTATGATTAAAAATTAATCAGAATTACCATAATTATGAATTTTATAGCGTCATTAAATGCCTTTTAATTCAAAATAAACGCATATATATAAGAATTGATTAATTAAAACTGTCTTTGTGTATTAATTGATACTACATCATTACAATATGTAAGCCATTTATGATGAAAATGAATGAATACACTATAACATTAGGAAAAATCATTTTATGCCCTCTCTACTTGTCATAGGTACTCGACCTGACATAGTTAAATAAAATGTAAGAAACATAATAAAAATGACTGTGAATTCACAATCTACATACTTTTATGATTAACAGTAATTATCATTATGTAATCATTTTAACAATTAATTTAATATTTGCAAAGGTTTTGATACTTGAGCGACGCGTACCGCCATCGTGTGACCGTTTGAAATAATAATTATGCAAGCTAGTATTGCGAGTCGGCGCGGTAGACGGCAAACGGCTGCGAGAAACGGCTTCGGTGCTAGAGTTGAGACGTCGAGGTCATTTGATAATCGATTATCGATGAAAATAGAAATATTTATTATTAGATTTATTCTTTTAGTCGTTTTTCTTTCCTTTTTTTTGTAGTCTATATTTCCTGAAAAATATAGTACTATTATATATTTCTTGGAGGATGATTGCAGTTAACTTGATTTATTACGTACTTACGTACAATCTAAGGATATTGTTGGCCATTAATAGATGCCACGATTAATAGATCACGAGTTTATTCTCAAGAGCTTTTGCAACTTGGCTAACAACATTAATTAGAATTATTTAAAAAATGATTAAAATTAACTATTACTTCTAATATTATTTATTGTTTAAAAATCAATTATGTTAATTACGTATAAATGTTATCAAAGCGTTATATAATTTTATTAGTATTTGTTACCAAACATAAATATTGTTATGCAAATAAATAAAAATACCTCGTTACGCCATCACAACCCGTCATAATTGCTTACCAAGAGTGGATGTGGAGCCCGGGTCCCCAGTCCCACGGCGTGGCAGGTGCACGAGACATCGAGTCAGTAATTTTAGTGAAATTACTTAATTAATTTTAAAGGCCGGCAACGCATTTGCGACTCCCCTGGTGTCGCTAGTGTCTATGGACGGTGGTGATCACTTACCATCAGGTGATCTACCTGTTCGTTTGCCCCCTATACCACAAAAAAAAAACGTTTAGCAAGCTAATTCCTCCATTACTACATTGTTTTCGTATAAATTATTGGACCAGACGATCAATCGACAATGTTATAGCATTGGCAGTCACATATTATTAAATTATTACCCTTTTATATTTAAAAATAAATTAAGTTTAAAGTGTGACGTTCGGCCTTTTTTATGTACTCTCTGGTCGAACACGCACTGACACGAGAAAAAAAAATAACGATATTAAAATTCAGACGGCAGATATGTTATAACACAGGACGAGTAAATAAATAATATATATTTGAATTACTTCTGTGTATAGTTCTGAAATGGTAAAGGGTCAATAACGAATGTGCTCATAACAGCGTAAATCCTCGAGGCTACAAAATCGCTAAAAAAGTAATTTTGAATTTTTGAATTACCTTTAATAACGAATTTCAATGAAATCTAATGACAAAACTTTAATCGATAAGGTTTAGGCAATATAGCGGTACGCCTTAAGCAATAAACAAATTTCATATAAATGTATTCATAATATATTTGCCTAAATTCATTTATCTTTAAATTTGATTTAACTTGGTTTTGTAAAGAATTAATAACTATGGTTTTATATCCAAATGTAATTATCACACTCAATTATATTAATTATTTCAGTAAAGCTATTATAAAAATGCTAGTATACGTAAATTACATTTTTTACAGTTTGTTCTGTACAGCTTTATCAAAAATTATGTTATAGTGGTTCATGACTGTCAAATATAAAATTTTAAGATACTTATCGTACTACATACATGACTTAGTATCTGGAAAGTTTTCAAAACCTCGACGCAAATATTTTATCGACACCCGTTAATAAATATGACCTCACTAACGTTCATACGTTCAAGTTTCAATTGTCTGCAGTGGAAATTTCCACGATAAAACATGCAACCTTCGGTCACACCGTTCTAACACGAGTAACTTAACATATCGGCCTCTCAATCGCACAATATTAACGCAGGCGCTCTGACCTAACCGGTTCGGACTCCTCTAACGTAACGATACGTGTATAAATCTATCTCTCTCTATCCAGACAACTTAACGTTCTATTTTACGAATAGCTCTGTGCTATGTATACTTCTCGGTCGTCGGCTAAATGATTTTTGTTACCTGTCTTTCTCTAAAGCTTGAATGGAATGAATTTTGTTTTCTTGATGCAGAGCTACAGCTTCAAATCCAACAAAATACTATAGTTACTACAACCACGTGCACGGGAGGTTAACGACTGATATAACAGATAACATTGAAATAAATAAACAATAATTAAGCCATATATTAGCATCAATGACAACTGTACAATTCATAGTTCCTCATAACATAATGTTTTTAATAGGCTCTGTGTGACATGTTTTTCCTCAGTAAATGTCTGTTGGTCATGTCTTGGTCATTTATTGTACGCTGTGAATGTTATAGAGTAAGCAGGCTAATTGTACATTTATATACAGTTGTTAAATACCTTTAAACCGCATGCTTTCTTTTTGTAATGGCTTACGTTTTAAATTCGATATTTTCTTTTGTGTTTCTTTGGCCTCAATTAGAAAAAGAATTTATTTACATGTTTAATTTGTTTTAATTATCCTTTTTCTTAGTTTTAATACTGTGAAACAGCTTCTTATTCTCTTATTTTATGCATGTTGTGTTGACATTTAGCAGAGTTCATGTCAATTTCTGATCATCGAACTTAGTTATGTGGACCTTAAATAAATAAATATTTTTTTATTATCCATGTATAATTCGTAGTGTAAAGGTTTTTATAAGTATTGTATCTGAATTATCATTTTGTATAAAAGACGTTTATAAAAACAGTAAAGATGATTGGTAACATAGAGCTAATATAAATATAAGGAAATGATAACGTGAACTAATTAATGAGTTCTGAAAATAATTGGGATGCATCGGGCGACTCATTCGAGAAATATGTGTTTAATAAAAGATTCAATAATGCTTATAAACAGATCGTCCTTAACCGGCGTCCGGTTCGAATGGCCTCAGGCAATTCTTCAATGTTTAAAATTGTAAATGTTTTCCACGTAACGATTATTACGCTTGTATAATACATACTTAGTGTATTAATAGTTCATATATTTAAGGCTAACGGTAAGTGTGGTTACTACTGCACGTGAACACCGTGTACACCAAAAAAACATAGCATTTTCAAAGTATCAATAAATAATAAATACCCTTTGATAATTTCTATGTGATAGCCCTAGTCATAGAAGATGTTGAATTTTATAAGATCAATTATGTATTTCAATTACTATCTGCATGTGTATAAAATGGATTTTGGTATATTTAACCTACTCAAGTGTTTCCATGGCGAAGATAATGTATATTACTATAACTCGCTACTAGGTGGCGCTAGTTTATATTTTAGTATAATTAAAATTTTCGTTGTAATTTTAAACGGTTGCTAGTGTCTAATTTGGCTGCTAGTCAAATCAAACCAAATCAAAAATACTTTATTCAATTTAGGCCCTAAGAAGGCGCTTATGAACGTCAAAACTACCACCGGTTCGGAATACATCCCAGTCATTGAGAAGAACCGGCAAGAAACTCGATCGGGTTTATCTTTTTAACATATACTTATATAATTAAAATTCATTATACATTACAATCGATTTTAGTGGATGCACAGAGAGGAGTCAATTCCAGACATCTAAGACACAAACCAATATACAGTTATAACTTTCTCTTTATGATCCAGTAATAGGGCAAAACACATGCTTGAGAGAATAAACTTTGGAAACAAAATGGTCGCGGACGGTTCGGTTCCAGAGGAGTTTCCTCTCACGAATGCTTTGGTTGTGGAATGAGCTTCTTGTTGAGGTCTTTCTAGAGGATTACAGTATGGGTTCTTCAAGAGGGAAGTAAACAGGATATTAAAGGGTCGGTTCATATGCTGCGGTGACCGCTTACCATAAGGCGGCCCGCACGCTTGTATGCCACCATCGTGGTATAAAAAAAATGGTTGTCAATAATATATCTGCTAAGTCGTGGTGGTCTAGCGATTTGACTAGTGGAATATCGACCCGATGTCCGCCGCTTCGAACCTCGGTAAGTACCAACGAATTTTTCCGAATTCGCGTACATTAATAATTTAAATTGGGAACACTAATGGCTGACGGTGAAGGAAAGCATCGTGAGGAAACCTGAACTTGAGAAATGTTTCTTGTAGTACCACCATATATGGGAAAATATAAAAACTTTGGATTTCTCAGAGTTTAAAATCATCAATACGCCGTGGGCTGATGTGGTGATTATACCCATAGCTTCCTTCGGGAAGAGGCCTATGGCCATGCAGTGGGTCTCTAACAGGCTGATGATGATGATGATGAATATATCTGCTTATCCTGCGATGGATAGAGCGTAATGTGCTAATATTCAAAACAGAATTCCAACAGTGGATGCTAAAGTTTGTTTAGATTAGCCACACCCACTCGGGTATGAACGACGTCAGATCGAGAACTATTAACGTACGTCTATATACACGGTTCTATTTATTTTGTCTACACATGTACCACGCGTTCGCGTGTGTTTTATAAATAATCGGTCGAAGATCACGTTAAGAAGCGCAATGATAGATATTTATATTATGTCTCCGACACAAGTTGAAAGTACAGTCTAAACTTCTATTTCAATGTGACAAACTGGTCGTCCCATGTTTCCGAATGAGTAAAACCAGTAACAGTTTTTTAGGTAAATAGTGTTACGTTTTATAACAAAGTCCCAAAGCATATTACCGATATGCCGGACTGTAAGTTTAAGCGCCATGTCAAGCGGGTTTTGGTATCAAAGGGCTATAATAGAGTGGATTAATATGTGAACGATGGTGATGTCTGGAATTCACTCCTCTCTGTGCATCCACTAAAAATGATTGTAACGTGTAATGTATTTTAAATATACATCTATATACGTTGAAAAGATAAACGCTATCGAGTTTCTCGCCGGTTCTTCTCGGTGACTGGGTTGTTTTCCGAACTGGTGGTAATTTTGACGGTCATAAGCGCCTTCTTAGAGCCTAAATTAAATGAAGTATGTTTTCATTGTAATTTTGATTTAGATTCAGTTGGGTTTTTTTTTTTAATTCCACTAGACTTTTTAATATGTAAAGCAAAGCAGGCGGGTGTCAGCATAATTTTGTAATGTATATTTATGAATAAGGATCTACCGTTCTACACAGATGTATTGTATATAAATACGTTTGTACATTTGAAACTACTTGACTAAAGATAGCAAATAGTAATCGACAAGGCGTGTTTTCCTTTACTTATATAGAATCTTCGTCATATGTTTATTTGTAATTTTTCTTATTCACAGCAGTTTTCTTATTATAAGATGTTTTAAAATGTATATTATTAAATTTGTATATTATAGTTTTTCATAATTATAAAAACAAATCTATAATGAGTCCTTACAAATAATTTTCTTTCAATGTTTATTCCTGTTGTTCATTCTGTGTGCAAAATATTGGGCAAAACACACGTGACATTGGCCACGTAACAAGCGGCGTCTAGTAGACGAGTCGTTTAAAAGTTATTTTACTCTGGAATCCTACAGAGAATGCACTGTTTCCATTTTAGGTCACGTTACGAATAGTATTTAAATTTTAAAAATACAACTGCAATTTTTCGCTGCCGCATGTGAAACTGCTTTTTCGTGAATTTCTTTCTATTTGACTACTAGTTGATGCTCTCGACTTTGTATGCGTTGTTCATTATCTTGACAATATTTTTTATACAGAGGGAAAAAACATAAGCACTACCACCGCTTGCCACACTTCTCCACGACAGGTTTTGTAGGTTTTGTAGGTGGTAGAGCTACGCTGAAGCTATTACTGGTTTCAGAATGAATGGGTCGGCTCGCCCGGGGTAGTACCACCCTCTCGCAGAAAACCGACGTGAAGTAACAGTGCTTGCACTGTTGCGTTTCGTTCGGCCAGTGAGAGCGCCGGAGGCCCACATATTCAAAAGGCCGGCAACGCACTTGCGACTCCCCTGGTGTTGCTAGTATCTATGGACGGCGGTGATCTCTGACCATCAGGTGACCCACTTGTTCGTTTGTCCCCTATCATATATAAAAAAAAGACAAGAAAACATACATGACTAAGCGCGTAGTGCTTATAAAAATCGCAGTTATAACGTTAATCAATCGCGCTACCGTGATAATTATTTTTAAAATAAAGCCCAAGTGTCTAACAAGTAAAATTAAAAAAGAAAATGACCAAAATCTATTCTTTTTGCGTAATGCGTGCGTAACAATCGACATATATGATTTTAATTGTATAGATTATTTCGCATCGAATAATTAAAAATAACGCCCATAAATTGTGATACGTCGAAAAATAATATGTTGATTAAAATTAGATTCTTTTTTAAACAGAGATATAGCTACAAAAATGCAACACAATAATAATTGGCATACTACGGAATATTAGAAAATTTTGTGATATTTTTATCCATTCGGGCATTTTTAAATAGCAATGGAAATCAGCACATAATAATTTCAGTGACGCCAATAGGTACATGATGTTATTCCGTCACTTGGCAGTTGGCACACAATTTGTTTACTTCGAGTGCCCATGAATCCGGTGTGAGTTTATAGAGTTCACCCTCAAGAGACACGATCGATGACCAATATCACAGTAAAATATAGTAAACTGTATCGTAATATATACGGTCGGTTTAAAATATTGCGTTTTAATTTTGTTCGAGATCATGAAAAAGGTTGCAAAATTTGTTACTTTCATAACATTCTTTCGTATTAAACTCATATGTTTTATGTATATGTTATACGTGCTCACTGCCTAGGCTTTAATATTGTTAGGTTTTGTGAGCATGCGTGAATCTCACTTTCTGAATCTCGTATTCCTGACAAAGGTCATGACTAGACAAACAATCTTGTGCGTATAGTACTATCAAGCTTTACAATAATTATTGGAATAACCAAAAATAATTTTTTTTCATGATTAACGTCTTAACATTTCAATATTATATATTTTTAGCTCCAATTTAATATATTGCTAGTGCACGCCATCTTGCACCGAGTAGTGAAATATGTACATTTATACGTTACTCTAAAATAAATAGATGGCGGTAGCGAATATGATTTGAACGACATCTAGTATATTAATAATCCTTCAAAAGATTTGGTAACATACAATAATTATTGTAATGTTCTTCTATTTCTTGTTTTGCAAGTATTGTTATCTACGTGGTAAGTAAATTATTTATAAGCATGCGCACATAGATGGCGCATAATGCCGGCAAAGCTAATGTAATTTGATTTGTCCATACGTAATATGGCAAGTATACCTTTTTATAGTTTTGATTTTAATTTTAATGTGCATAGTATAAACAAATAAATACATACATTGCGTGCAATAACTTATATAATATAATTATTAATATAATATAATTATTTTTATCATTGTTATATGTTTTAGTGTATTCATTTTCTTTTGCTTCTGTTAAATTTGCTTTAGCTGCAATAATTTATGTTTTTGATAACAATACCGCTAGTTAGCTGGGAAAAAATGCCTTGTGGCATTAAGCTCCAGTGTACAAACTAAAAAGTGCAATAAAGTATTTAATGAATGTCAAAGGAGATGTAAGTACAAGTGTATATCTGCGAAAGCCAACAATTTCAAACGTTTATTTAGGAAGTAGTAATTATTTTGTGTACATTATACATACAACATATTTTTTTGTGATTGATATTGTTAGTTCAAACGTCAACACCCACGTAGAGATGGGCGAACCTTCGTTGTTGTTCACCTAGACGCGGCCTGCATAAATGGCTCTTCACGCTTTTCGTCACGCTCGTCACGCTCGTTACGCTTGAAAGATACTATGTCACAAGAAAAAGGAATACTTAAGTCGGGAAACTGTTTACAGTTTCTAATTAGTGACTTTTTCGTTGGTATACAATCTATGGAAAGTAGAGAAGAGAATTTGCTGAGGGGAGAGAGTGGAGAGGGGGAGAATTTGAGTGGTCGCCATTTTTAAGCAATGATAGAAGCCAAACGACAATATAATTTTCTTTTGTGAGCTAAATAATCAACAGATAGTGAGGAATACAATATTGAATCATATGGCCCGAGTAATATTTCGTGATGATTTAATGTTCACAATTGTTTTATTAATAATGTTATAGCGGTATTTTCGTATGGGTTTGATAGCCTGACCGCCTTCGGGTGTAACGAAAAACAATTTCTATGTGCTATAGGTAAAAATATGTCAAGGTGCTTGAACAAGGTGTGTTCCACGTACGGTGATTGCAAGTAATGGGCACGCAATTCACTGGAAAAGGAAGTAAGGACTTATTCGATAAATACACATTCTGGAAATTCATCTAACTCCAAAGTATTGTGTCCATGTAAATACGATTGAAACGATATATACCATCGTAACCGCTTTAAAAAATTTAGTTAAGTCGATTATCGCAAATGGGATTTATCCATTCCTAACACACAGTTTAGCAAGAATACGGTAGGAACGAGGCTACACGTTTTACGCCCTTTTCCTACTTCAGGTAGAGAAGCGGTACTTTGTGGTTCTATATATGGTACTGCAAGTCCAATGTAGACTTATACCCTTAGACTGTGCCATCGTGTAGTCGTTATGCAATAATCAAATCTTTGCGGATATATTCCCAAAAGTTTACGAATCTTTGCTAAAAGCTGATACAAACTTACCTACTTATAATTTATAAATTATAACTTCTAACCCATAATTTTTATAATTCCTAGTGTAAATGGGTTTTTTTTCTGTGATAAATTCTAACGCAAATAACCCACACGGTGAGATGGAACATATTCTACTTTCTAGGAGAAGTTGCAAGTGAGAATAAGTATTTATAAAAACCAATATTAAAAAGTGTTTTTGTACGAAGAAATTATTCTCTGTACATTAAATATACAAAATCGTTTTCTAGGTGGTTAGGTTTTACTTCAGCGCAAACATATTGTAGTGGTTACTTTTTCAGTTGATTTAGGCACAGTAAACCCTGTCTTAATAGTTTAAAAGTAC
>JAQQSE010000353.1:0-40178 GCA_035772565.1 Antheraea assamensis
TTAAAATTACAGTCAAATAACACAAGAATCCTTAATAAAATGTAAAAAGCCACTACATGACAGACTAACATCGCGCTAAAAACACAGTTATGATGATATTATTTTGTTTTCTTTTTTAATTTTCAGAGAATAAAAAATCACGACAAAACTAAATCCATGTTTTTAATGGTGGCGAACTATGTTGACGCCAATGACGTCATACGCCAAGAGCATAATTATGGCGGTAAGTACACATCATACAGTGTTATTTTTTTAATAATTAAGCCTATAATTATATTAGTAACTCTTGTGAATGCATAGTGAATGTTCTATAAGTCCTATTAGACATTCTGAAGGAATTGACAAATTATAAAACCTGTATTAATTATGGTATCATAATTTTTTATTTTCCATAGCAAATAATTATGTTCTCGGCATAACGATTTTAATTCCTTTGATAACTTTTTTCACACCTTGAATATAAGTATTATTTTACATGATTTGTTTATGTCATTTATTCAAAGTGTTTAACGAATTAAGGTCGTTCGAATTTTTGACTCGGTTCAAGATTGTTATGTTTTTATTTGTAATATATGTTTCGATCGCCCATATTTCGTTAACTAGAAATTGAAACAGAATAAGGATACCCTTTTCTATAGAAATAAAATGATAGACGTCTGCCCTAGTGCGCGCATCACATAAAGTCACGGGTATTAGCTAGTATGTCATATAGCGTCTTTAATATTCCAGCCATTATGTCAGAGTTGGATAGATCAGTGGGTGAGGTATTCTCAGCTTTACACGAGAATGGACTTCTAAACAACTCGATTATATTATTCAGCACCGACAATGGCGGGCCGGCTGTCGACGTAAGCAAATTTTTTTTTTTTTATCAAAGATAAATAGTATATATCTTAATCTTAATTGTCTTTAAATTTAATGTAAACTACATTTTCTAAAATTTTAATTTCACAAGTAGTTGTAACGAATATTTTTGTAGCACTAAATATATTGTTCTGCCGTTTTTATATTTATCAAGTTATATGATAGGACAACGATTTTAGGCTATAGATTTATTTTAACACGAAATTTTATCACCTTTGCAATTATTTTATCGTGGTATCAAGAATGTTTCTTGGTGTTTAAGGTTAAGAACACGTTATGGGAGGGCGGAATCCGGGGTTCTGCTGTTCTGTGGAGTCCTCTCATTGAGAAAAAGACACGCGTCGCCACACAGAGAATACACAACGCCGATTGGCTGCCCACTTTAATTAGCGCTGCCGGTGGGGACATAAGGTAGTTATACTAAAAATTTAACGTTCAGTAATGTATTTTTAAATTGATGTTATTCCACACCATCAATGTTGGTAAGCTTTTTATTTTTGTTTTTGATATCCATAGCTGTAATTGGCATAGCAGTGAAATTCGTTTTCTACATCACTGCTATTTCACAGGTGATAAATAATAACCTGCTACAGTTTAAGATTTTTGTCACGTCTCGGTTCTATTAAATGTCGGCTGCTTTATAGTATCTTAGTAGTCATGTACCGTGTGTTTCCGCGAACGAATTTCTTTTAACCCATCAGTCTTTACAATTACAACGAAATAACTCATCGAGCCAACATATAATACACATATGAGATAGTGCTTGTTATAATTTTTCTGACGTTTTGAATTTACAATTTATCAAAAGTAGCAACCATCACAAATTATTTTTCATTTTATATAAAATATAGCAGTGATTTGTGAAACATGTCTATAAACGATATGATTTTACCTTTACAAAACTATTGATCAGTTCAACCTAATTATGTGTTTTCATTGGGCATATGCATTTATGAACACCTAAATATTTCTCAGCCTGACTATGTGGTTCTTACATTTCTACCTTCATTGATGAGATACGTCTTAATGGTTTACAGCGCGTTGGGCAACATCGATGGGATAGACCAATGGGAGGCTTTGTCGAAAAACCATAAATCCACGAGAAATGCCATCGTACAGAACATTGACGACAACGCAACACACAACCTTCTATCGTCTCACGACGAAATCTTAGCATTGAGGTGAGTTTCTGGAGGAAATTATAAAAGAAAATGCAAGATTAAAAATCACTCCCTTTGAGGAACCATGACGTCAAAATCTCAAGTTTTAAGACAATTTTTATTTATAACAGTAAAGTCACTGTACTTTCATCTAATGGTAAAAACATCCAAGTTCAAATTAACGGTGACCATCAAGAGATCTACAGTCTAGGGGCAATGGTTGTTGTCATGCCGGCCTGCAAGCCCTACGACAATATACAATACACTGGACGAAACTGAAACTTGACGAACAAAAAGAGAGCCTTTGTATCGGGTTTATCACCATGTGTCTTATGGTTGTAATCCAGTCCCAGTACAAATCCCTACCACTATGCTTGTTTACTTGATTAAGTGTGCCATTATCGCGGGTGTTGGTTGGAGATGATTGTCGTATCTCCTTAGAGAGAGAATGATGGAGGACCAAGCCAGAATGAAACAAAGTTTCTTTATTAGTGTATTTGTATGGCCCATTCTTGTGGAAGCTTGCTGTGTCCTTATTGCTTTAGGATTTTCTAGCAAATATTAGAAATACAAATGAGAGTTTGTAACACTAGCACGTTTTAACTACTCAACCGATAGTCATGATTGTTTTTTCATTCAGAAAAAATACTCTTTCCAAAGGATAGGCCTAACCAAATGCAAACGAAACCGGAAGCAAAAACTAGTATTAATATATATTTATTCACAGGGGAATAACGAATATCAATCTTAATATAACTTCAAAAAGCTTGAATTATGAGCCGCTAGTCACATCTTGTCCATCCTCAGTAGAGGATAGGATTCTTGTAAACGAAGGAATCTGGCTGAGCGGTGAGTATTATTATTTATAATTTTCAATAAAAAAAAATGGAACAAGTACTAAGTGTTTCAAATAAGAAGATAATCGCATCTGCGCCAACTTCATTCCCTCTTTGTCAAAACTGTGACAAAAAGAACATAAAATATAATAAATACATCAGGAATATATATTATTTTTACTACAACAACAAATGAATAATATAAGTTACCATAATATAAAAATGAACCTTATATTAAAGTGTACATAATGTAATCAAGATATTATTTTTCCGGTCGTGCACACGATAGGTGAATCAAGATGGCCGTTTGCTAATTATCTTCTTGTATGAAAACGTGATATAATTATTTCACGATAAAATTTGGTAAAGCATATACGAGCTATGTATTTATTTACTTTATTATCTGTGAACAGGAAGCCAACAATTCTTCTAGAATTACACAAGTCAAGTTAAATCTTCGTTGCTTCAAACAATAAAGAGGTGACTGGAGTCCTGTAATATTAGGGCAGAGTTAACACAATTGTCGACGATTTCAATACACTTTAACATGATGATAACTAATTAGTAATTAATGTTTACTCAGTTTCTTTGTATAGTGTAAATGTTGCCAATAAACTTATTTATAGAAAATGTGTTATTTCTTCTTTTTTCCTTTTTTCACTATATTTTAATTAAACTTTTATTTTCATGCCATAAGTATATAGTTTAGAAATGCACTATACATTTTGCTATTTATTAATTTGCCAAGTTTTTAGCATAGCGCCAAACACTCCTGTGGGAGTGTTTCGGTAGCTAGACTCCACAGAAATCAACAATATTCAGTTTATTATCTATCTCTATTTATTATTTATTTTTTTCCTATACGTATATTTTTTTAAGTTACTGTATATTTTATACAAGTAATTGTTTATAAAATCTGGTATATGTAGAGAGAGGGTTATCACTTCGAGATATGTTTTACGTATCATATCCTCTTAGTCCATAAAGCTGAAAGTAAAGAAAGTTAAGAAGCCACAGCATGGTGCCACGGCTTGAAAACCTGTCGCCAAACACTTATAGTTAAGTTCCGGCAGTTGCACTTGAGTCTCAGTCCCCTCTAGGTTTAGTGTGTTTACCACACTACTAACTAGACCACATCGTCATTTAATATGAAGTGAGACTGTTGTATAAAGCTAAAAAGCTATAAAGTATTAAAAAAATCTTTGATATGATGCTTGAATTTGACTTTGGGACCTTGCCTTAGACCTTGACCTTGACCTTAGGTTCTACAGTATCACATAAATAAGTGTTATTTATTAGTTTTACTGATACTAAAAAATGGGATGGCCAATTAGTGATTATTTCTAGTAATAAAATAATGACTATCATTACAATACTTAAATGACATTACCAAATATTAAGAGCGTGGAATTAATATACTCATTTAACATACAGTCTTACAACTTTAAAAACTGGAATTAACTCTATCTTCATAGTCAAGTACCCTGGTCAAGTTAATATAAGCAATAAGCAAAACTAATAGGTATATTATATGCATTCTTAAAAAGGTATAATGCGCCTTAGATAATATTGATATATATATGCAGTAGTCGATTTATTTTGTTAAGTGAAAACTTCTGTAGGCGCACATTGAACAGTGACCAAAAGTGAACCGTCACGCTCGGGTCAGTGATGCTGTATCGGGTTTACTCGGTGATATTAGTTATCAAGCGCTCTCGTGTCGGTAACGCACTGAATCGTGTATAATCGGTTCCAGTCGACATCAACCATGTTTATTGTCTGACAAGGAGCGTATAATTCAAATAATGACGTTTCTATTTTTATGTATTATAATTAAAAGTACATGTTTTTAAAAGTTTCCACTTATATCCTGCGTTCATAAGCACGCACCAATTTTTTTTTACTTTCATTAGATAGTGTACTCAGTAAACAGAATATCTTAATTTAACTTCACAACCAAATTACATTGTCTTACATTTATGTAAATATAACGCATAATGCTTTGTTATTATTCACCACAAGTGACAGAGTTCATATTTAATTACAATACGGTTCAAATTATATGATAGTAATGCGCCATTGTAATTGATTGTTTCACAGTATATTTTAAGCCGTATTGACAAAAATATTGATTACGTTTTGCTATTGTGTAATTAAAAAAAAGTATAACAGTTATATTTAATGAACATTGTATCACGTCAGACTCTCTCACTATTGTCTTGATCTATCATTATGTTATGGGTTGGTTTAACAATCTATTGTTGCGTTTTCTTTTATTAGATAAAACCTTGTATCGACGTTCTATCTAATATTTTCGATTTTCTGAACCAAGCTTTTGCATGCACTGCAGATTAAATACTTTTCACTATCTGAAATATTCATGCCGTTTCATTATTTAGAGACGATGGATAAAAAATGCTTTTATGATTTAATTTTTGAAATACTATTCCTCAGGGATAGATCAAAACGACTTGAACCCGAGCGAAGCCGCGAGCAAAAGCTAGTCATATATAAAGATGCAAAAGCAGACTAAGTCGCGAGCGGCTACTAGTTACTAATAAAGTTAAATAAATGTGTGTGTGCTTATGACCACACGAAAGAAGTGAAAACCTCTTCATAAAAAGTACAACAAAAAGCCAACATCACGAGATGTTCCCAAGCGGTCACACATCCAAGTACTGACCGCGCCCGATGTTCCTTAACTAACCGGTGTTTGCAACACTACCCGACACGGTGTTTGCCCCGACCACTTTTCGTCACACAAAAAAGGTGTGGATCAGAATTTCAAATCACTCACACAAGAAGTTTCACTTCAAAAAAATGTCTATATAAAAAAACAACAATATAAGCGAGAATTGAAAATATGTTACCGTCTGCCCGCATTACAATGTATTTATCATATACTCGTATAACAATAAACATACGACCCACAGTAACCTATTAATTGTTATCTATTTTACCTATACGCGCGTGGCTACGTATAGGCGAACTTAAAATGTCGTTTGATACGTGCTTCCACTTTTGAAATGATGTGTATTTACTCATTTAAATACCAAGAATGAAAAGTACAAAACAAAGTCAATTCTCGCGTTTGTCCTTATTTTTTATTCTATCATTTCAAAAGTTTCTTCCAAAAAAAATATCTCTTTAGCGATTACGTTGCTAACGGCGGCAAAACCTTATAAGAACATCAAGATAATGTACTACGGAATTGTATATCTTTAAAAGATGTACAATAAAGGTTTAAAAGGTCCGCATTGTGGTAGGGCTTTTTCTTAGTCAAGTTGAGAATCTGTCACCAAGAACCTATTAGTATGTTCAGGCTGCTGTACTTGAGAGCCAATCTTCCTTCTAGGTTTAGCGTGACTACCGTCTTAGACTACATCATCATATAACATGAGATGAGATTGTGGTCAAACACTAACCTATAAAGCACAAAAAAAAGAAAAGTCTACGATGTTACGTAGACCAATATTACCAAATTACCATTGTAGACCTATATGAATAGTGTATACCCATCTCTTAAAGATAGCCCACAGTGACCATTTTTATTTTTTGCATATTATTACAAAATAATTGGTTATATGCGAACTTATTTCGACCAATATAGTATTAATATTTATCCAATTATATACATTAATTATATTAGGCATTTAATATAGATGACAATTTATACTATGTCATTTGTATGCGTAACATACGAGTAGAACGTTTCACCGATTTCAATTTACATACCTCGTCAATCTTTTTGACCGCTCTGAGCAATAGTTAAGAGTTCAACACGAAACAAAGTTGAAATATTATTATAGGAGTCTAAAATTGACATTTATTTATTCTTAAGTTGTCTTGATGTTATAATACGTATTTGTACTTAAATCTATGTTCTGCGCAACGATATTCACAGCGGTCATTAAGTTTGGCGAGGACTTACAGGCAACAAAAAATAAATGTGTGGTGTGAGAGTAACGTAGATTTTTTTGATTTCGTTACACTCGCGATATAAAAATATCCCAAAAAAATATATCGATTAAACACTTAGTTAGCAATCCATTAGTAAAATCGAACTTAACGAAGAAGCAGTTGACGCATTATTATGTAACATGCGTTCTTGAGATATTTCTGTCGTACGGAATTTCATACCGTTTTGAACTTATTCAATATTACGCGTTGGGTAACAGAACACTATGTTTTCATAAATATAACAGCATTTTAAACTTAATAGAGGATAATAACTTACTATTATTAGTATTAAATTTACTCTTCATTATTTATAATATAATCAGGTTATAAAATGTTATCATGATAATGTTTGCCAACTTAACAGAATGTTATACATTTTTTTCCACAGTTTATGAATGAAAGGAAAAAGTTATGATTTAACCGTTACCATTCCAATAGATCGTAAATTTGTTTATGTTGTGTCATTCGTCGTGAGAACTCTGGTGAGGCATGTTGTTTCTTTTGTGTTTATGTGTGACGCTCCTCGAAGCCGCCGCCCATGTGAATAGGCCTCACATAATATTGTTCATTGCCGACGATTTGGTAAGTCTTATCGTTTCAACCTTAACCTAGTACACGTTTTATTTATTTATATGCATTTACTGGAAGCGAACCGTATATATAAATTGTAATGTTAATATAAAATATTTAACTATATACGAGCCTATGCATTGCTTAGTAAAAGCGATGGGAACGTTTTTTTTTTTAAATTTATAGACACTGACGTTTAAAATATCGTGGCTATGGATTAAAATTTATACATATATGTATACAAATGTGTATAGTAAATAGTTAAAATATCCAACGTTAAATAATAAACTCCGGTAATTTTAGTTCACCTTTGTTTCACATTCAGCATACATTAAGAAAAAAGTTGAATATCAATCAGTAAAATAATTAACATTACTTTTAATTCATAAAAACAGTTGGCTATTCAGAATATTCGGCAGTAATTTTTCTGTGTGATAATTAGTTTATGATAATTCAAAATATTATAAGCGGAAATTCCTACATTCAGTTACGTAACTGAGCCGTATTTGAATAAATCTGTACTAAGATGTATCGTTGCTGGAAACAGTCCATTCGAACAATTACAAAAACGATTAAAAATGTTCAAAACCTTGACTATGTATTAATAACTTGTAACATTTTTATAGCTTACGTGGGGATGCTTCAAGCAATAGGTAATTCATTTGGCCGATTTTAGTAATTAATAGAATAGATTCAGTTTACAACAAACTTCTTGATACGAGATTTTTATTCTCGTAAGTACCAAAAATATATATAAACACAATGACAGAGGGCTGAGTCTTGTGTGCATACCAGGCAAAAACCACTCGAGATTACGATCATTTTATTAAAAACAATAACAATAGCTCCATTGAATATAGAGTTATTAGAATTTTAACAAACTGTGATTATTATAAGCACAACGCGTTCAGCTCTATATTCTTGCCGTAAAAAACTAGGGCAAACGCTGTGACGCTTTTGTTTTTTTGCTCTTTACATAAAATATGTTGTCAAGATAATAAACGACGTAGACAAAGTCGCAGGTATCAGTTAGTATAAAGTAAAATAAGTAATAACCAATGGGATGGGAGGAATGGGATTAATATGTAACTGTGTGTGCAAATATGCATATAATCTGGTTTAATAGCGACGATGGTTCTATAATAGTGTCTTCAGAAACCATGTCAGTAAACGTAGATTTGAATGCAGCATTGAGCCGCAGTTTTCAGTAACGTAAAATATCGTTACAAAACAATAGTATGGTTTTGTGATATTACTAATACCCGCCTACATAACTACCAATGTCAAATAGAAAACATGTCGCCAAGCATCTATCAGTGTATTCCGGCAGCTGCATTTTATATTTACTTTGTCCATCTTGCCGTACATGGCTACGGACATACGAGGTGTGTTCAAAAAGTATCGCGAATTTTGAATTTTCGCGGGTTACGTATATTCGAATTTCGAATTTTTTGTGGCGTTATGTTGGTACTCATGTCTCTCACTTATGCCGACAAGCTCGGCCATTTTGAATGTTCATTTAATTGTTGACAGCTGCTTTGCTTGCACGTATTTTGGATCGTCTTCGATTTTTACCTATTCAAAAAAATGGATCAAAGAACCTGTATCAAATTTTGTGTGAAAAACGAAATTAGGTGCGCGGATGCATTCCGAATGTTGACTGTGGCATACGGAGAAGCTACCTTGGACCGAAGCAACGTTTATCGGTGGTACAAAATGTTCTCAGAAGGCCGAGAAGATGTGAACGACGAAGAGCGTGCCGGACGCCCGAGCACTTCAACAACAGACGAAAAAATTAATGAAGTGGAGAAAATGGTATTGGCCAATCGTCGAATCACCGTTAGAGAAGTTGCTGAGGACCTAAACATATCGATTGGCTCGTGCCATTCGATTTTTATCAATGATTTGGGCATGAGACGGGTCGCCGCGAAATTCGTACCAAAATTTTTGGCGACTTTTTGGCCAAAAACAACACACTAATGATGCCGCAGCCACCGTATTCCCCAGATCTGGCCCCCTGTGACTTTTTCTTGTTCCCTAAACTGAAGAGGCCTATGAAAGGACGACGTTACGCTTCTCTTGACGAGATAAAGACGGCATCGAAGGAGGAGCTGAACAAGATAAAAAAAAATGATTTTTTGAAGTGCTTCGAAGATTGGAAAAACCGTTGGCACAAGTGTATAATATCTCATGGGGATTACTTTGAAGGGGACAAAATAGATATTCATGAATAAATAAATAATTTTTGAAAAAACACAAAATTCGCGATACTTTTTGAACACACGACGTATTGTCATTTTGATTACGTGTTATAATAGGCTGTTAAACCTTATTTATGTCGATCCTTTTTTATTTTAAAATGTAGAATGTAATGGAAGTTCTATATTTAAATGAAATTGATTACAAACTAATAAAGCTAACTACGTAAGTATTTTAAAATAGGTTTCTAAAGATTGTAACGCAAATTATTGAAGGTGTTTTCGAATGAATGTTAACTAGTAAATTTAACAGTATGTAACATAACATTTTTATCAGTAATTTAAGTGACCTAGAAAGGTATTAGTACATTTTATTTCCTTATATATCTGTCGGTTTATATTGTTACAATTTGTATGCGAACTTGTTGTTACAAATCAATAACGAATAACTCGTTTACCGCGAGAATTAAAAATAATGAGGTTTTAAAAATAATCCGTCACGAACTATGTGAAATGTTCGTATAATGACGATAATTTTACAGAGTTTTCCACCCTTATTTATTGAAAACTCTATAGGCGCGCTACGATGCCTTTGACCTTAGAGCACGCTGCGAGCGCGATACTGGTGACGCTTCATTCACTAGTTCTTCACACACATGAAACTACACTCTGAAAGAAAGTTATTTTTCTTTTTTGTTTAGTTAGCCTTAACAAAACATCTACCCGTTCGTGCTGCACATACGAACATACAAATTTGTGTCTCAGTAAAGTATAGATATATGGTTGACATAGCTCACACAAAGTAATAGCATACATTTCGATTTTATTCTTATAACAGATTTATGTGTATTTTTAAACAGAGAAACTTATCCTCTTCAGCATTTACCAAGCAAAGTATCAAGCAGCCATGGCACAAGCACTGATATATGTCTTTTACCAAAAATAAATTGTTATAATTGTCTTAAAGAATTCACTGGTTTTTTAATTTTAAAGGATTATTCTGATTTATAATTTTAAAAATGTAATGAAAATAGTCTTTTTTTTTTCGATCGTGTAAACCAGAATGATTCCACTTTATAATATAATAGCAGTTTTTGTCCAACTTTGATAAAGAAAACTTTGGTTGATTTTGATCAATGGTCTAGGTTGGAGGATAAGGTTTATGAGTTTGTATTACATAATATAAAAATTACAAGGAGATTAATGAGAAACACATGTTTACTATATAAGTCATTCAAATCAAAATAGATGGTTTAATAGGTTAAATACAAAGGATAGGTATATGTTGATTCATTTGCACATGTAGAAATGTTTTTTTTATTGGCATCTTTGTCATTGTCAGAATGTCTTAAAACATAGTTGAAGGGTTATTATTTCGTTTTATTGAATAAACGTTGTGATATGGTTTATTTAATAATTAAAATAAGGTTTGACAATTTATGTATCTTAATAACTTAATTTGTTTTTTTTATTAGATTTTCTTTGACAACTAAATTTGCCAAGGTAAAAGAATTGTATTTTATTGAATAACGGACCAATCTGAATCATAAATTACGCATGCCGGGATTACACTAGTGAGTGCCTTAAGCGCTCCCCTTGGTGGTCCGGTGAAACCGTGGAGGCCTTGCCGGGTTGACAGTGTAGTCAGTTCGAAAAAAAAAAAACTATTTTGTGACTGGAATCTGAGATGCTTTTTTTTTTCTGTCCATACCTGTTATAATATTTGACAGCTTAGTGGCGTTTAAGGTTTAGACACGCAAACTATATAACGCGTTAGACCTTGACACGGTACAGTCCGGCCGAAAATTTGTACTGTGTCAAAATTCCGTCGTGTATATATAGTAAGTAAGTAGTTTCCCCTTTTTTCTATTCGGAATGAATCTGATTTTTACAATCATATTAGCAGCCGCCTGCAACTACTACGTTTGTTTATGCATCGTACGCCAAGATAGCTTATTATAGCTTAAATTATAGTAGATGTATTATTTTTAATTGTCATTAAAATCCGTTTAGTATCAATTCCTACACACAAACTTTCTCTTTAATTATTAGAATTATAATATTATAATAACAGAGTATAGACTCTATTATATATTCTCTACTAACCTTGAATTTTGAAACTAAATTCTATAACAAATTCGATGGTTTATGTGTAGTTTATGCAGAAGTAATTTGTTACAAGCTAATAAATATATTCGAAAATAATTAAAACCAATTCTCGCGATATTTATACACGTAATTATTCACGTGTCAAAGTTATATTACGGTTTTTCAAAAAGGCCTTGAGTTGTAACGTTGAAGTTAATACAGAACACTACGACTAGCGGCGACTATTCATTCTCATAAAGCCATTTCATTTGTAATCATGGGAATGTATAGAGTGCTTTCCGTGGGCGTAGAGTCTTAAAATTTACTGTGTAATGAAAATTTTAGTACATGTCATGGAATAAATCCAAAAATAATACCTATATTTTACAATTATACCTGGAATTAATACGCAACCAATCCGAGCGTTTGTAGAATGAAAGCTTGTCACTTAAACGTATATTTAGATTTTGCAATCCCGTTAGATAGGTAAGAGCCATCGCGCATTACAAACGTTGGTTGAACATATACTAAAATAGCTATTAGTCGCAGATCCGCTCGCATTAATATAAGACCTATCCTTCGAAAACAGTACTTAATTTTTGAATAAAAGATACTCTGGCCTTTTCTGTACCCCATACAGCATGTATAATACATAATTTCATGATTATCGGTTGAATATTTAAAACTTTAAAATGTGACAAACAAACTCATATTCATCACGATATTATAAGGCTCCAGAAATGGTTTGATTTGAAAACATCGTGACAATATTGTAAATACAACTAAAGTGAAAACGCTTATGTCATAATAGCTTAGTTGTACGACAAGTGTCCTCGTTCTTGATAAATCATGGTCAATGGTAGAATATTAAAAAATACAAAGAACATCCCAGCACGCTCTAAAAATATGCGATTCTTATACGGGCGTTTAAATTGCTGTCTGTTCAATCGACACCGATTCTGCCTTGAGACTCATTCATTCATTCATTGATCTTCAGTTGGGTTTTAGTTACACTTCGCACCAGTTCCGGTAATAAAATTAACCTCAGCTTTGTTTACACGAAATATCCATAGAATAAAACAATACTGACAACACGTACCTACATTTATACTTTATATGTTTTTGGCGTTTGACTACAGTCTCACCTGATGTAAATAACGATGTGGTGTAGGATGGTAAACATGCTACACCCAAAGGGGAACTGTCTCTCCTCAAGTGCAGCTGCTGGAAGGTGATAACTAGACAAGCGGGCTAGAAAAATCCTTACCACAGTTGACAATACTAAGGTTTCATCACAATGCTCCGGGTCCGAGCAGATGTCAATAAAGAAGTGATATATAATAAATATGTATTTCAACAAATCGAGAATAATTACATAAGGATTTATCTGTATATAAACGTTCGCAGCTGAAATAATATAACAAGACTAGATGAACCGGTGAACTTCGTATCACTTACATATATTTTTGTAAAATGTTGTAAAAACTTAATACAACATTTTTATTTATATTATAAATGCAACACGTTAGACCTTGACACGGTACAGTCCGGCCGAAAATTTGTACTGTGTCAAAATTCCGTCGTGTATATATAGTAAGTAAGTAGTTTCCCCTTTTTTCTATTCGGAATGAATTTGATTTTTATTGATAATTTGATTGATTGAGTTATACTCTTAACCAATTTGAAGCTTGCTCGTGTACTATTTTATATTTCTGAAACAGAACTGTTTTGTATTACAACAAAACAGAGCAAGCAAAGCAAAAGCAATGGATCGGACCTCATACTACAGCTATGAATCGGACAAATTTCTGAACGCACCTATAGATATTTGACGAACGAGTGAATTTTTTTTATTTCTAAAATGACAAAAGACATCAAACGTTTCATAGCTAGAAATATTTGGTATTTGTAAATTAAATTGTCTTTTTTAGTATTTTTCTTTACTTATTTTATTATGTTTCTCATCGTTTAAACCTTCCCTGAACTTCCACAAATATTTCAAGATCAATATCAGCCAAATCGGTCCAGTCGTTCTCGATTTTTAGCGAGACAGCAATTACTACACAGCAATTATTTTATATTTATATATACATTTATAGAAGATAAAAGAATACATATTTGCAATGATTATATAAGGTTAATTTTTCGATAAAAGAAATTCAGTAGCTTTTAAAGTAAAAAAAAATTGAATTTCGTCAACCATTTATGTATATATACCTATGTACTTGTTATTTTTAAAGTAGATTGCTCGTATGATATTAAAGTAATTTACTTGCACGATAATGTTTATTGACATAAATTATAATTTAACCTAATGCCGACTACGACAAACGTTCTTTGACTAAATCTGTATACCATTTTGTTAACTTGAATTTCATTTTATTTGTTTAGGGCTGGAACGATGTCGGTTTCCATGGGTCCAACCAAATACCTACGCCTAACATCGACGCGTTGGCTTCCTCCGGTATTATCTTGCAAAAACATTACGTGACACCTATCTGTACTCCATCGAGAGCGGCGCTGATGACTGGGAAATATCCTATTCATACAGGTAAGGTTCTTCATTGCATTCGGTAGATGAAAAGGCTTCTTTCGAATGAGAATGCACCACACTAATTATTATTTTCCAATGAAGCAGAGCTCTTAATTCTAATTATAATGTCCGTATTTAATATTTAAATATGTCTGATTGTTAATATGTATTGCCATATTACCCTTTCCCTCTTGTAGACTTTGCATATAAATGTAATGTTCATAATACTTTTTGGCTCTGATCATGAATGATAAAACTTGCAGTGTTAATATCAGGTAAACTGCTTACCTGTGTGCTACTTTATAAAATAAATATAATTCTAAATACGCCTGAGAATAAAATTACGGATACCAGCCTTAGCCAACTACGTTCATATTCTAAAGTCAGGATAATTAAAAGTTGTATCTTTTCTCGAGTTGTTTTGTAGAAATCTTGGTCTGTCATATATTTATTTTTATTTGCGCACGGGTACAATTTATTAATTTGGCATCATAAGTAAATCCACTTTTTGCCGATTTGATATTAGCGATTCGTCAAAATCAAAGAAATTATAAGATTTTTCAAACAAGCAAACTCTTTTCGTTGCACGTAATTTTGAATAAGAAGTCATTCTTAGAAGACATGATCTCCGAAGTAATTCATTGCAATGATATGCTGTAAAGGACAGTTTTGATTTACATTAATTATGCAACAAAGTACTTTATCGATTAATGATATATTGATCAAAGTAGCGCTGTAAATAACCAATTATTGTTTAATAATATGTAAAAACTTTAATATTATTACTGTAAGGTTATCCATAAGAGTCAGACATATACCACCGTGGACTTAATGTAGAATTTTTTTATATGTAACTCTGTTATACATTATTTCTATAGATCTCATAGACCCACCGTTATCAATTTAAGCACTCAAAATATATAGACCTTCTTACGACTTCATTGGAATACGTCGTCTTTTCTCTAGTTTTTATAAGTATTTATATTCATGTGTCATACATATATCTCCTTATTTATAGCTCATATTTATTTTTTTATAATGTTTCCAGCGGTAAACGATAGTAGCTGCAACACAGTTGTTAACTACAGCAGGTACTAGCGTTCATATAACTATCTTTTTAACGATACGAAATAAATACCAAATCCAACTTCTTTTCTATATATATATGTATTTATCTTAATCATTTTTGTTATATTAGAATTGTTCGTAATTCACTATTTATGTTTTACATCTCATAAATCTAGTTTTCACTATCTTTTTTTTATTTGTTTTCACTTCATCAAAATTCGTTAACTATGTAGTTCTTCCTTTCTTCTTTATTTTTTGGCTCCGGCACGGTTTGTGCACTAGCCAGCGTCAAGTAACAAGATTTTGCCAAGTAAGTGTCTTGTGATAATTTTAATGTTAATGTTCTAACAAAGTGGTGGCTCTCTTGTTCGAACTTTTCATGGAGTTTTGGTGGTATCTCAGAATGCATGCTCCGTGGTATTATTTCCCATCCACTTCACTTGTGCTAAATAACCGAACTATATTACGTAAAACACCACCAATATTGCAAAATATAGAGTCTAATAACACAAGATTGTGAATAAAATATAAAAACCACTACATGACAGACTAAGTTCCCGCCAAAAAGTCAACTATGTAATTTAGATGAAGTAATGAAACACACAGATAAGAAAGGTGGCTTTATTTTACTATGTTTGTAGATTCATAATCCTATGCATCTTAACTTTAATATTGTAATTGTAATTTTTAATTTTGCGACATCGTAATATAGCTACGTTGATTATTGAGTACACATGAAATCTCCCTGGAAAGTATCTAACAAGAGGGTGACCGTCTTGTAGAAACAATGACGTCATCACAAAATGCTCTATAATAATTACCCATTTAGTAAATGTAAGGCAGTAATAATATTCAATAAAGAGAATTGACCAGCGAAGTTTGAAGAAGAACAAGTTTCTAATATTCCATTCAACAATATACAACGATCTCACTACGAATGGTATTCGCCTGTGAACCTTTTATTGTGATCCACACGCAAGGCCACGATGTAAATTGAAACACTGTTGTATTAATAATCTGTAGTATTAATAATCTATATTTTAGAAGTTGTCATTGGCGCTATTTTCTTTTGTATGTGACTCTAGAGAAGAGTTTTTGGCGGGATCTTAGTCTGTCATGTAGTGGTTTTTATATTTTATTCATAATCTTGTGTTATTAGACTCTATATTTTGTAATATTGGTGGTGTTTTACGTAATATAGTTCGGTTATTATGCACAAGTGAAGTGGATGGGAAATAATATCACGGAGCATGCATTCTGAGATGCCACCAAAACTCCATGGAAAGTTCTAACAAGGAAACCACCATCTTGTTAGAACTTTATAATTATCGCAAAACACTTGGCAAAATCTTGTTACTTGACGCTAGCTAGTGCACAAACCGTGACGGAGCCAAAAAAAATAAAGAAGAAGACTCTAGAGAAGTCAGTTGCATAGATAAGAATAATATACTGGATAAGTCAAACAAGTTTACATGTACTTGGTTAAAATGCAACAAATTAATGAGGAATAAAATGTTCATCATTAAGAAGATAATTAAAACAAGTTTCTCTTTAATATTTTCCAACAAATGCCGTTGCTTTGAAAACTTAAACATTTAGGTTTCTAGTTGACGTTGTCTCTTTACATTAAGTGATAACGTCTGATAATGTACCGTAGTATTACTACGGTACCGATGTATACTTTTGACCTACATTCGTATACGAAAACTCTGTAGGTCACGATAAAAAAAGCAGCATTTGATGCAACGCCTCCTAAATGCTGATTTGAATAAACAGTTAAGTTCAATGACTCCATGTTCCATTCGTAAATACTCGCACTTATTTTAAGACAATTCGACTACGGACGTACTAAATGCTGTATTTAAAATCTTTTAAACTTTATTACAAAGATAATTCGTATAAAAATGCTTAGATTAATGCTAAAACGAATATTTACTGTTAAAAATCTTTACATTCACGCCTTTTATAATAAATGCTTGAATACTTACGTTTTATTTTATTTTAAAGCTAGTGTCTGCGTTGTTTATTATTTTAACAATACATTTTATTGTATTAAATTGAAAGTAAAAATATAATATACTCACACAATTTCTTTGTAAACAATTTTATGCGTTTACTACGCATGCGTACCACATCGCTTACCCCATTTCACATACCGCTGAACTAAAAATAGTAGTTTCTTAAATCTCTAATAACTAGATATGAAATGAAAATATCGTGATTTTTTTTATTAAATCCAAGTGTCTAAAAAGTAGAATTAAAAAAAATGAATGAAATCTATCCGGTAGTTTTTGCGTGATACGCGCACAACGGCAGGCCTTTAACATTTTATTTATATGGAAGATTATAGATAAAGGCAATACAAGACAATATAATAATATTGAAAATAGATACGTTAATATGTCATTATATATCACTACATATTATAAAACAAAGTCGTCCGCCGCGTCTGTCTGTCTGTTCGCGTTAAACTCAAAAACTACTGAATGGATTGTATGCGGTCTTCACCTATAGATAGATGGTTTCATCACGATGTTTTCCTAATTCCAAAAAAAAATAGTCGAGAGTTTAATACAAAATTAAGTTAAAATATTATTATATGAATCTAAAATTGGCATTTATTTATCCTGAAGTTGCGATTGCGAAATAAAACCCGAATGTAACCATAGAAATAGTATCCATTTATCCCAATTGATTTTAAGGAATGCAACACGGTGTGATTTACGGTTCGGAACCCAGAGGTCTACCGCTTGGAGAGAAAATTCTTCCTCAATATCTCAAAGACTTGGGATACGCGACTCATCTAGTCGGCAAATGGCATCTGGGCAGCTATACGAAGGCACATTTACCTTTGAATCGTGGGTATGTTTACCAATAGATACTGTCTGAATATTTTTAGTTGGATAGCAGTATTATTATATTTGACGTAAACTAGATACTTAGAACTGTGGTCACTGTCGAAGAATGAGATTTAATAAACGGTCACTGTTGTCGATCTACAGATACCACAGCAAGTGTAACTTGTGATTACTTCAAAACTCATTCGTGGAAAAAAAATAAAGACTCATTTGTGGATTCACTAACCCTAAACCAGTGCTGATGGAAGTTGCTACTATAGTTATGGGGTTCACAAAATTATTACCTGATGGCGAGTAATGCAATTTAACTGTTTGTCAGCTACATGTGAGTATTGCAAAATTGGTGACCAACAGTGTCCATTGCAATATTATAGGGTTTCAAATTTTGACATTAGCCGGAATAAAGTTCATTCATATCATTCAAGTGAAAACTTCTTTAGGCGCTTTCAGCACTTTTTTGAGTGAATAAATATCATGGAAAAAATCAGTTTACGGACTATAATTTTACATGACTAAACTAGATATTGATGAAAAATTGCATACTTTTATGAATTGAATTGCTCTATTATCACTGGATTACCGATGGAGTGGAAGAGAGATAGATGCGTAACAAGCCGAACGCTTAGGCCGATCGCGCCTCTCTATCGCTTTTTCCGCGCTCTTGCTTGCACGCTTGGTTCAGGCGGAACGTGACAATGAGTTATGCTATTTCGTACGTTCAGCCGGCGTTCATCGATTTATCCCGTCAAAAAACATCATAATCCTCGAACGTGTCTAATGTAACTGCATTATAGTTTTATGTTAAAAAATACATTTTATTATCAACGCAGGTTCGACACTCACCTTGGCTTTTGGACTGGAAAGATCGACATGTACGACCACACGAATATGGAGAAAGGATCGTGGGGCTTTGATTTTCGAAGAGGTTAGAGATATAATATTAATATGTTAAGGGCGTGTAATTATGCCACTACTGTACACTGTAATTATTCCACCAAAGCCTGTTCTCGGATGAACACAAGGAGTAATTTCTTACGTCGTCCAACGAAGTGTATGCTTGCCTAGCGATGTGAAACGTCGAGAAATCATAATTCTGTTTTTTTTTTTGCGCTAAATAACTATAGATAAGACTCCTTGAGACGTGCTTGATGTTTAATAACATTTTCCTACTTTACAAGCCATTAACTGTGATAAATTAAACTCGATTAAATGAACGTGTACCAAATGAGCAAAACCTATTAATAAACTGATATATATATATATATATTTGATATCGAGAAACTCCGACACCGATTGACAGACCGTCATGACAGTTATCAGGTTGAAATATTTCTCTCCTTCAGCAAGTTTTAGTATAGTATAGTCCTATGGCGATACGTTCAGTGGTTTGATGTGATGCAGCCTGAAGGGAACTGTATTTTAGTTATATTTATATACATATATATAATTAATGTCTATCCGTGGCTTCGCCGGTGTTAACCCCTAGGCTATTTTTTTAAGACGAAGATCTCAAAATATCGGTTTATGTTTTTAATAAAAAACAATAATTTCACAATATCATACATTGTAAATTTAATTATTTAGTAACAAAAGTTCATACAAATGAAAAAATATTTTAAAACTAAATTTTACATAAAAATTGTAATTGTGCAATACATAATTTGTTATTTTTTCAAAGATTTGAAATAAGTTAGGTATTTTTGTATACCTCGAGGACGATACACTTGTTTCTAAATTAAAGGTATACTAAGTCCTTCGCTGTACCCCTTTTTTTTAACATGGAGAGATCCCTAACGAATACTTACTCCGCTGGGCAGCTAAAAATGAGTGTTATGTCCGATTCACCCGGACTAATACCCCATGGTGCCTTGTCTTTTGTCAGAGGCAGCAGGGACTACCTTAGAGGCACTACGTTTACACCGTAGACAAGTGTTGGCCTCTCCCAAGACCCCGACTGCGGTCTGTGGGGTTACGATGGAAGACCTCTCAAAGGAAAGGGCGGGTATTAAACCCCCCCGACGAACTGTGTGAATTGCATCGGCACAATACGCCTTCACCATACGGGTCTGCGCAGTTTAAGCTGCGCGGCCCGATGGCCTTGTCCGTGTCATCTCTGTACCCTTGATAACATTATCAAGGATAACATTATTTTTTATATACGCATATAAAAAAATGCATAACGATCGGTACAATACTTAAAGCGTGAAAGTGTAACAAATAAATTCACTTTAGCATTTAAAATTTGTGTAACGTTGTAAGTTGCAAACATTATATCATCTATCAAGTCTATATTATACAAGGAATGTTATTCTGTTTTTTGCATTCATAACAGTCGTAAAAGAGACCAAAAACGGGTTATGAATTAATAAATTAATTTATATTAACTGGCTGAACTGGCGAACTTCGTACCGCCTAACACTTAATGAATGTCATGTTAATTTTAAGCTAAACTTAATATATGAATTTATTGGCGTAATAAAACGATTACTAAATGATTACCAAGTTATATATAAATAGTAACAAACTATATATATATATATATATATTATATATATATATATATATATATATATATATATAGGAAACAAAAAAATATTAAAATTACAAAACCAAGTATTTGAATGGCGTATCAGCAAGACAAATGTTTTGTTGGTGCTGTGTATTTTGTTGCTGAGGTCACTTTCTGGTTTGTTATATTCATTGAATCACATTTTGATATTGACATTTTCATAGTTATTCTGCTATGGTGGAACTAAACCTACTTTGTTTTATATACAGAAGAAGATATAGATAAAATTTATATGTGTATATTTTTATATGGATTTTTCGATATTTTCATAGTTATTCTGCTATTCGGGAAGAAGACAAATCCAAAAAGTCAAATATGATAAAAATCGGTACAGTCGTTCTTGAGTTATAATTGTTGGAACAATCCAGACTTTGTTTGTGAATTTATTTCACCGGATCACATGAGTCTTATTGTCAACGTTCTATTTTCTTACTTCGAGCAAATGGTGAGGTGAATGACTTTTTATCTATAGCCGTAGCGTTCTGTGGAGTTTCTTTTACCGCTTGTCCTTTTTTAATATAATATAACGGAACGAGACGGATAACGTTAAGATAATTAAAAACGCAATTTAATATTTGTTCAATTGAGTGGTAAATAAATCGATATTTACTTATGGTTACCGAGAATATTATTTCAAAAATCACGTTGACAGTTACTGTTCTGAACGCTCGTTATTTCAGTAATCAATCATGATCGCTCAGAACGACCATCAAATCAGAAATCACACTTAGGCTGAGTTGTACCAGTTAATGTTAAAGTTTTGGGTCAAGTAGGGATGAGATACTTGTACCTCGGAACCGCAGGGGGTGGACCCACAGGCGAATACAGTTACCTCGTGGAGCCTTAGCCTGCCTCCCAAGACCGTCAGTGCGTGGTGAAGAGCCACATCCTACACGAGGTGACCCTGTCTAGCAGAACACTACGGATCTAGGCTAGAGAGCCGATAAACACTCCTGGGGCTCGGTTCCAGAACCGGGTCGGGGCGTATACCTCGGCAGACGGCACCTCTCGCAGTACCCCTCTGCCTAACAGAGGGGACAGGGGATGGGGTAAGGACGGGCCTGCTTCGGTTCGCCCGTCAGAGGGTGGAGGGAGAAAACCTCCTTAAAAAGTTACCGTGGGAAGAAACCACGTTAAAAAGTGACAGAGGGACAGCCTTTGGGCGGAGGGAGAGGGAGAAAACCTCGTTAAAAAGTCACCGTGGTAGAAAACCACGTAAAAAAGTTACAGGTGGTGGTGGTTGGAAGGGGTGACCCCTTGATTGCCAAACCGGGCCAAGTAGGGAAGGGGCTGGGGACCTGACTTTCCATTGCACATTGGTTCAATAGACGGGTAGGCAGCTTGACCGGGCTGTCGTCGCGGTCAGGGCGTTCACGCTGGGCCTTGTCGTCGGGGTGGCATGGTGCTTGCTTGTTCGATCCTGTGCCACTCCATAGCGCGGCAGACGGTATCTCGTGGGTTTTTTTAGTCAGTAAGAGTCTGACACCCCACACCTCCCCAGGGCTGTGGGTGTCCAATGAAGGATTTCTAAAAAAAAAAAAAGTTAATGTTAAAGTTAAAAATTCGGTTAAAGTTATTGTTAGGCAAAAAATAAGTTGCACCAAATGACAATGATTAAAATGACGTCACTATTTAACGTTAACTATTCCTGCTCGTGAACATTATTTCAGAAATCTACTTTAGTGATTGTTCTGAACGATGGTATCTGATATCGTTGTATCGTATATATTAAAACTAGGCGCCAAATTTATTTTAACTTTTTATGTAAGGATGACGTAATACAGACTATTTCCTTCAAATGCTTTAATAATGAAAGTTAATACAAAACGATAAGGTTTCCCTTTATTTAACACTTTTCAGGTTATGAGAGAGCAGATGACCTATTTGAGAAATACGCAACCGACGTGTATACCGCTGAAGCTATAAAAGTGAGTCTCCGTATAAGAAAGAAGTCAATAGTCCGGTAAAACTGTAAAGGCCTTGCCAGGCTAACAGTGTACTCAGTTCGAAAAAAAAGATGTCTGTTGCACTAACCATAAATGTTAGTTCGAAAAAAAAATTAGTAAGAAGTCTGTTGAACTAACCATAAATAAAGCAGTGGACATTTTTACTGAAAATTAGTGAAAAACATTAGCTACATGTATAAAGTTACCATTCATATTTATCCCTATTTCCTTTACCCTCGTTTTTTACGTAACTAGATATTCGTACCTATTTTATTCAATTATTATGATTATCTTTAATATAATAAACATGTTATAACTTATTCATCGATAGGTAGTGATGAAAATGTTAAACATATCGATATATGTATCGACACTTTTATCGATATCAGGTGAATATCGATAAGTGATATTTACTCCAGTATGAATATAAAATATCTAGTAAATTGTGTATTAAACCTAAAAACAATTACCTCCACTATTGTATTCTCTGCCATCTATTTCATTCCTGCAAAAGTCACTTCGTCTTTGAATAAAGAGTTTCGACTGGCGACGACATTTAATTATATTAAAAAAAGAACTGTTTTTTGTGCTAAGAATTATGATTACTCATAAATTGCAATAATGTTCGTAGCTTCAGAGCATGTGGTGTCTAGACTTTTTGATCTGTAAATTGGTCAATTAAGTCTTCACAATCTAAGTGTTGAAATTTTTTTTTCCTCACCTTCCGAATTTTGTCGCTCCTGAAAATTGCCTGGGCACTAGCCCCGCATGCCTCTAGTGTAAATCCAGCGCTATACCTATATATTAAGGTTACCTTAAGATGTTTTCCTCAATTTTATCACCTCGAAATTGATTTTTCCTTCCTTCCTCCTAAAACTTTAACTTATCAAGGCTTAACATTTATAATACATAGATTTTTTTTGTAGACAATAAAGAATCATGATAAAAACAAACCTTTATTTCTGATGGTGGCACACTCTGCGGTGCACTCCGGTAACCCGAACGACCCACTACGTGCACCCGATCACGTCGTCGACAGATTTAAATATATCGAAGACTATCAAAGGCGAAAGTTTGCCGGTAAGTACACATTTGCTATATTATAATTGAAACTGCGTCTGTTGTTCCGTACATAACACAAAACAACTCTTTTTAAAGTGAAGCTTTTTTTTACATCGCCTAAATTTTTTTCGTCCATCTATCGCATGTTGCATTACAGCCGGCCGCAGAGTAAGGATAAAGTGATAGATTGGATTATTCAAAATGATTCAATAATTTAAATATATATTATGCTCAGTTTTTAAAATGTGTCTGTCATCTGAATGACTGTATTTATTATGTATTCCGTACTCTAAAACGTAGATTGAAATTATTGTCTACTATTGATTTCCCATTATCATTCCCATTTTTCAATTATTAATACAGAACACATTAAAAATAAACAAATATGATCTTTAATATTCCAGCTATTATGTCAGAGCTAGACAGATCAGTGGGTGAAGTGTTCTCAGCATTACACGAGAATGGTCTGCTCAGCAACTCGATTATACTATTCAGTACCGACAATGGTGGGCCGGCTGCTGGTTTCAATGATAACGCTGCCTCGAATTACCCTTTCAGAGGTGTAAGCATGTTTTTAAATACTCTAATAAAGTCTTCCAAATTCTACAATATTTATTTTCAATTCAATTTTTTTATTATGTAGCTTTCAGCATAGCCAAATGTAATAACAATATGGTATGTTCGCCATAATAATTATTCTTAACTTGGTACACTATACAGCAATACCTTTTAAATGTTAATGGTTTAACGACCCGAGCCAGAATGCTCCCCGCTCTTTTGCGTTACACATTTTATATACTTCTACTGGGTCCTGGTTGGAGGGTAGAGGTAAATAATATTTGACCGTAAACACTTTACCGCCATGTAATAATTATGTGTAAATATTCACAATATTATCGCAAAACCACATACCATGCCAACTTTGCCAGATGTTAACGTACCCTTGCATCTAAATTCTCGCGGTATCAATGATGTTTCCATGAATGGTAGGTTAAGAACACGTTGTGGGAGGGCGGTGTTCGCGGAGTAGCTGCTTTGTGGAGCCCTCTTATCGAGAAAAAAGCTCGTGTTGCAACACAACGGATACATATCTCCGACTGGCTGCCTACATTAATTAGTGCGGCTGGTGGAAATGTAAGGTATTGTGCTATCAATTACTTATTTAATTTCATTCTACATATTTTAAACTTGATTTAATATTTGAGCATCATTATTTTTAAAGTAATACGAATCACATATTTTACTGTAGTCCTCAACCTACTTACTATACATCATGCTAAGGCGTGTCGCGTCCTAGAATCAGTTGCTCTATATCAAGTAGCAATATGCAAATGATGACGATACAATCTGTGACTCTGTTTTGGGATTAACCATTGTGTACCCATCTACGAGAGGCTGGCAGACTGATGTGACAATGACTGACGATGGATTGGAAATTTCTCAGTGGTTGCCGTTGTTCTTGACATTCTTTTATCGCTTACCTTCAAGTACAGTGCAATGTAGTTTCTTTATTCGTGCTTGATTAAGAAAAAAAACGTATCAATTTGCTATTTTTAAATTATGTTATAGCTACACCATTGGATAAACAGGTAAAGCTTCTGAACTCTATCGACCTTTCCTCAATAAGTTTCTATAAGTGTCATTCCGATATATTTTCTTGAAGAAATGCTATTTGCCAATTACCCACAATACATGGTTCCATTATGTATGCGCATTTAAGATTTTTAATCGCGATATGCAATTTCACGCAAAATTTCTTACTTTCACACTCCTTATTTGAGGTACCAATTACCAATAAAATAATTATGTAATGATACGACTTTATGTCTTACAGTGCATTGCGTAATATAGATGGGATAGACCAATGGGAGGCATTATCTAAAGACCATGATTCGTCGAGAAATACTATTCTCCACAACATAGACGATATTTGGGCTAGCGCATCAATCACTGTCGACCAGTGGAAATTGCATAAAGGTAATTGAAATGGCAAAAGAGTAAATTGCTTATTTCCTATCATAAGAAATGAGATTTATTCCTAGCTAACACGTTAAAAAATAAATGCCTAGTTTATGAATTTATTTTACAAATTATTCTGAGCAAACTATAAAAACACAAAGTCTTTAAATGAAGTAACTCATAAGTTCATAGTACACTTGGTCTATTTAAAGAAATTAATTGCCATGAATTCCTTTTATGATTAAAATATGATGACAGTTTATACAGTGTATCTGATAATCTTCTGCAAATTAAACTGATCCTTAATAAAACTAAGGTTTTAGGGTTAAATTTCATATTGCAGGAACAAACTACGGTGGAATTTGGGACAAGTGGTATGGTCCGAGTGGTCGAGAAGGCTCCTATAATATAAGTTTACTCACCAATAGCCACGTGGGACGCATTGTAAAAAATTTAAATCTTCTACCATCTAATAACAATATCTTAGAGTTAAGGTAAGTTTAGTAAAAAAAAAGTAGTGTGTACTTAAACGACACTAACTATAGAAAAAAGGTATTTAATAGATACATACTTTTTTTGAATAAAATGTTGACTATAGCTAACTTCAGGTTGTCGGTTTTTCGTGATTGTGTGAGCGCGCATCGTAAAAATTTACTCTTGTAATTTTTCCTTAACGCGCCACATGAAATATAACTTCAAAAACGCAATATATAAAACAAACCGGAACAAGCTTTAAAGTGTGTTTATGTGACAGCTATTAAGTTACATCAAAGATGAATAAGCTATATTGTTAAGCTTCTTGAGTTAGAAATCTATGGATTGAACACAGATATTCGCGAATGTATCTAGAATTGTCATATTTTTCTTTGTCGTAATTAGCAAAAATAAAGTTTATAATAAATGCAGGGACTGCTTTTACTGAAATTTAAGATATAATAACTGTTTTGATAAACGTTTTATAATTCCATCACTCTTTGTGCCATTTGAGTATGGAATCGTACATTGTTGGAGTAATAATTGTATGTTTATTTATCTCATAGTATATTTTACTTGTTTTCTATTTGTTTGCAGAGAGAAAGCGAACATTAAATGTAGTGACACTTCGGAAACAGTAAAGTGTGAACCGCTAGTATCGCCGTGCCTCTTTAATATAGATGAAGACCCTTGTGAACAAAGGAATTTGGCTCAACAGTAAGTATGATTATAGATCCAATAAACTTTTAATGTATTCAATAGTATTTCGTAGCTTTAATTTACCTTACTTTGGGCTTAATTTAACTTCTAATATGGGTTAAAATTAACTCTTCCTAATCAAGTTCCTCTTATGTTTTTCTTCTATTTTCTTCATATGTAACTTGATTTAGGTATCAAAAAAAGGGATGGATTATCATCTGGTTTTTATTAGATACTATTATTGAATTCACTATGTTGCGTTGTTAAATTTTACAATTAGTATGATTTAAGAGCAAGTACATGATTAAGTTTCAATATAGACGGTCGTAAATAAATTTATTAAAGGGATTATTTTTATAAATAGGGAACCAGAAGTTCTTCAAAGATTACTGAGTGAATTACGCAAAATAAATGAAACTGCCGTCGCTCCTAATAACAAAGAGCTGGACCCGAAAGGAGACCCGAAGTATTGGGGAAGAGTCTATACAAATTTCGGTGATTTCGTTGCATTTCGTGGTGTTTTCATGTGTTGAGGAACTTTGTTGTTTTATAAATACATAAGTACTGATTACTGTTTACCATGTTTTCTATAGTGTAAGTGTTATTAATAAAACTGTTCAAACTATTTTTAAAACGAAGTTTTCATTTTATTATCTGCCCAACATATAAAGATGTTACGTACAATCACTGATTCAATTACATTAACTTAGTAGTCAGATTCAAGATATATGTATGGGTTCGTGAAACATACATGTTTGGTACACGTGTATGTATCACGAATTCAAATATGTATGAAATAATAATTAGCTTACTTAGACTCGGGATATTCGGCGACAGTCCAAGCCGAGGCGTGCGCCGTGCGCCCTTGTGCTGGTTGCCTATATAAAATCAAATCGAGTGAGTGCCTTAAGCGCTTCCCTTAGTAGTCCGGTGAAACTGGAGAGGCCTTGCCAGGTCAACAGTGTGCTCAGTTCGAAAAAAAAAAGTGAAGCTAAGTTTAAATAACTTCAAATTGGCATTGCATAAATTTAATGAAACAAGTGTAATAGACAATTTTTATTCCTTACTTATTTGTTTTATCCGGTGCTGTCAACTCATAGAACAATTTTGGACATGACTATGTATAATTTGGCGAAATAAAATGAAAAGGTAATATATCTAAAAGTATGAGTCTCTTCGTATGTAGTATTAAATACAATTCCTTTGAGGCTGAAAACGTGAAAATATCGACATAGGACAATAACCACGCCTTCGGAATTGGAATTTTACGTAGACGGTTTTATGCTACATATTGTTTGGATTCCATTCAAACCTTTCCCATTTTTTTAAATGGAAATTCACAATAAAGTAGGTGGGTATCAGTTAATAGTATAAAATAAAACAGAATCTAACTCTGAATCAACATATTTATTCATAAATTATTACTAAATAATTAGGATTGAAAATTAATGAGCGCAAAATGCTGTTTATTTATAAGTACTTTTAAGCTTTTTAACTTTAAATCCGGGCTTTCTATCAGACGTAGATTTACGTTTAGCATCTTTTTTTCCTATATCTTCTATATCTTGAATAGGATTATGAGTACCACTTAGAGGTAGTTCATCACTATTGTTTTGGTACAAAAATACTGCTTCACGATATTGCTTTAAGGTTGCATCTTCTTCAATAGTTCTTGGTGCATCTACCTCTGCGACCAGACCGATTGTTGTTGCCTTTCTGAGATTTGTTTTCTCTAAAGGTTCAAGCTTATCTCCGACTGGGTCAAGTTGTTCGTCAGGTAGAGACTCCGCCAGGAGGCGGTCGACTATGGTATCTTTTTCTGTTTGGTAGTATTTATCTATCACCTCCTTTAGTTTTTCAGGTATTATTTTACGCGGCGTTGTTAAGCTATAATTGGTATACATCGAGACATTGAAAAATTAAATGATATAGTTTTTCTATTATTCTGATCTCCAATCTCATCTGATACCAGGTAATGATTTTACCAATATTGATAAAAGTCCTCGAGTGTACCTGCTGGTATAAACAAATAGAAACGCGACCACAGATTTTTTCAACTTGGTGGTTGAAGATAATGAGTTACCCACAACACTATAGCATTAATTATATTTTTCTAAACCAAAAGCCTAAAATGATTATAGCAATTGTGTTCCGAGCACGAATATTTCAAATTAGGAATAGGACCCTTATATTATAATCAACCTGCATAAATAAAATATGTGGTCTACCGTTATACGCGCATCACGCATAAATTTCCTGGATAGATTTTGATTATTTTTTTTTTGTTTTTCTTCATAAAAACGTCGTCCTTATTATAAAAGTTACCACGATATCGTCATTTAATATAAAGTTATTAAAGTCTTAGAAGATACCATTTTCATAAGCACTACGCGATTAGCAATGTGTTCTCTTGCGGCTATGAAGTGAGGCAAGTGGTGCGATGCCCACACGCAGTAGAGGACAAGCAAATGGACTGTTTTAAAACAGTATTCTGGTTACAAAGTAAAGTTTATATTTGTTTTCAATTTTATCATTTTTTTTTTCTCTGGGCATAATATATATTGTTAATAGTCACGGGTATCAACTAGTATAACTATAAAACACAGACGACAAAGGATAGCCTGAATTATGCCATCCCGAGTTATTTTCTACTTTCTTGATTGACGAAATTACTAGACATTTAAAATCACAGAGATCATGATTGAAGAATATACCTATATTTGGTGAAAATTTAACAGAAATTAGATTTATGTAATAATGTGATGTATGCATAAAGTAAAAATACTCACTCGGCCGTCGGAACCCGGTCGACAATGCCAAAATTATATAAACTCCTCATTAATTTGGCTGCACCGAGTCTAGATATAGGAATTCTCTCAACCAAATCAGTAACGGAAACGGCTTGTACCCGAGAGCACCAGTGCAGTGCGCGCCGTAATATAGCTAAACTCTAAAAGATAACATAGAATAGAAAAATACTATTTTTATGGAACTTGCAGATATGACTTTCCTTTTTGTCTTACAAACTTTAAACAAGCAATTTAAACGGCTGTAACGATTTGGATCAATTTTTGTATTTAGATGAGGTTTTATTTTTGCAGTTTATCTAATTAAGGAAAAGCAACTTTGCACAAAAAAAAAACAACATTTTACTATAATTCAATATCATATACCGCCATCTTGTTACGCCGAGTGGTCGCCACAAATATTTACAAGATGGCGCTATATGACATTATTTGAAGAGATGATAGCTAAGTCGATAACGTGTTGAGTTGAAAGTTTCGGTGAACGAGAACATCTTGATGAAATCAAATTATGGTGGTAAGCCACTAGTTGATACCACCCTCAAATTGAATATCTCTCTCCAAGCACCTGTTGGTGTGTTCCGGCAACTGAACTTCAGAACTAGACCCTAAGTTAACGTATTTACCATCTTAGACCACATCGTCATTTCACATCAGATTAGATTGTAGTCGAAGGTTTATCGTAGGTTAACATTAACATATGAAGTATAAAATAATGGCAGACAGGCATGGGGTACACATGATGTAAAGTGACTATTTAGAACTAGCATACAAAAGAATAGTAATCGGTAATGAAGCTAGATAGCAATGGTACTTTATTCGTGAGAATAGGACAGATACGGCTCGTGTAAAAACAGATGTGGCGGTGGAAAACCTTGTACAGGTTTTACCAATCGTATCCAACTCCTCATTAAACGTTTTATTAACTCCAGGGATTGAATGTTTTAGTTAAACTATTATAGAAATGCAAGACATGTATCTCTAGATACCCGATTATTTCTTGCATATATCCTGTTAAATGCAAAAGGGAACGGTGAAAGCGGGGTGATTGTAGAAAAAGACCTTTTTAAAGTAATTTGCGTTGTATTGTAGTATGGTTTACCTATTACTTGGCTTTTTTTTTATATTACAGGGGGCAAACGAACAGGTGGGTCACCTGATGGTAAGTGATCACCGCCGTTCATAGACACTAGCAACACCAGAGCAGTCGCAAATGCATTGCCGACCTTTTAAATATGTGGTCCTCCGGCGCTCTCACTGATCGAACGAAACGCAACAGTGCAAGCACTGTTACTTCACGTCGGTTTTCTGTGAGAGGGTGGTACTACCCCGGGCGAGCCGACCCATTCATGCTGAAACCAGTAATAGCTTCAGCGTAGCTCTACCACCGGGTTTACGTAGACTTAGATGAGACCTCCCCTAGAATAGATCTTCCGTTAATTGACACATTTGTGGATCTTTCTTTTTTAGAATTTGATGGAAAATCCATTCGATGTTAAATAATATGACCAAAGGTGATGATAAAATTAGACTAATAAGACTGGTTCTCAGTTACAACTACCGGTATACATCTATTGGAGCTTAGAGGCAGATCTTTAATGACAAAGTCAACAAATCTATAGATGGTGTTAAATTTGGATAAAAGTGTATTCACAAATTAATAATTTGCCAACTCGTAGGATATGATAATTGTATTCGATTGGCGATGACCACATATTAGACGTAAAACCCGCTGTAGTGGCATCCTTAGACGTGTCGCATTCCTGAATCAGCCGATATATATATATATATATATATATATAGTCATGATGATTGAATAATTTGACTGGTCATGCCATGTTTATCCGCAGATTCAGACCCCGGCATGTATTCCTTTTTTTTTGGAATTCGTATACATTTACTAATTTTAATTGGTAACAACATCGGCTGACGGTGACGGGAAACATCGTAAGGAAACCTGAACTTGTGAAATGTTCTTGTTGTACCACTGTATGTGCAAAAATACAGAACTGTGGCTATCTCGCTGTTTGTAATCGCTAATACATCGTAAATTAGCGTGGTAATAATGCCCGTACCTTCCTTTGGGAAGAGGCCTATGGCCTTGCAGTGGGATCACAGACTGATGTGGTGTAGTTATACCCAATAATCAAGCGAGATTTCAATGTGTATAATTTTTACTACCATACATATGGCTCCCTTTCGTTTGTCATATTTTGGGATCAGCCAGCCAGCAGTGTTAAAGCTTGCAGGCCGACATGAAGCCTGGCGACAGTTGTGGATTTCTCTATGGTTGCAGTTATTAACACCGTGTGCAGTACAGTCAAATTGTTGGCCTCCAATTAAAAAAAAATTACGTATCATTCACTGACCTCTCGTTGCTTAGTACCAAGTGTGGTAAGTGTGTCATCGTTAAGTTTCCTTGATGGATTTATATCATGACAAGTTGCGCAACAGTGGGTAGTGTCTCGCGAGGTGTCCGAGTGTCTGATGCCGTAACAAATGGCATGTTGGTAAGTAGTGCAGTAACTGGAAACAGTTACAATTTTATGAAGTGCTCCCTATTCCAGTAAAAGAAAAGGAACATTCAAACTAAATTAAGTCTAGAATATACCACTAAATTGATAATGGAGACTGTGTAGAAAGATTTCATTTTTTTTTTATTCGACTTTTATTTTAACTCCATAGTAGTGGGTTACCATTAAAGGGACAAATTATTGTACAAATAAATTATTATTGTTTGTAAGCGAATATTTAAATCAATATTTTATTATTGGAAACAAATAATATTTTGCATTCATTTATTATAGTTAACCAAGTAAAAAAAAGACAATTGATCTCAGATTACAACCAAAATTTTATGAATTTTTCACTTAACGACAAAATTCAGTCACCGGAATATTCGGTTAGTGTTTTTAAATATATCTGCCAATAATTATGCATATCTGAAAATACTTTTACAAATAGGAAATTAGATTATTCTTAAATGTTTTTTTTTAAATTTATTATTCAGTTTTACAATCTTCAGAATAACCCGTACAAACTCGCGACCGGTTGCCAGTCAAATTCACATGACAGAAAGTAAGACGCTGATTTTTATCTAAACAAACATTTTAAAAATGTATATATGTATATATCGAGGATAGAATGACTAAACATTTTTCTATTTATAATGTCACGGATGCCGCCATCCGTATTATTCACTCGTGTCGTCAAATAAACCAACTGAATATATATTAATAATGAAAGTAAGTACTTTAAAATATCTAACGAGACGAGAAACAGGAAACGTCTGACGACCGACTCGAGACTGTTCAACCCCTTAAATCTACGTCATATTTATAGCAATATAATTGAGTGACGTTATAACTACAAGTTTTGACTATAATAAAACAAATTGGCGGTAGTTGTGTTATTCTTATACTATATATTAAACATTTGCTGCAACATATACACAAGGGGATAGGGAGAAAAACATACTTGCACATGATGAAGGTCTGTGGATCGAAGCTGACCGTATCTTCGATGTTACATAAGCATCGCAGTAAACGTTGGCCCTTTTCCACGTCACTCTTGCCTGGTATGTCGGCTTCTGACCGAGTACATTTAAAAAGCTGACTTACATATTTATTTATCAACAAACTATAAAACTCAAAAAAAGTGAAAAAACTCAAATAAAGTGAAGCACTGTATCTGATGATAGGAGCAGATTATTAAAAAAAACAACGGCGACCATCGAGAGATCTAGAACCATCGTGACTCATCGCTGATGCATCGTCCTGCAAGACACTTAGCCACTAGACTATGTCCTACCATCCGCAAAATACTAAATACGCTTCAACAATTTTTACGAAAATAATATAAAAAAATGCCAAGAGAGAAACGTTTATGTCTTTTAGATAGTACGAGTCCAAGTTTTTAGTAAAAGGACATAGCAATGAAACCATAATATTTAGCATATTCTAAAACTTTTTAATTACCAAGTTCAAGTTCAAAATCTAAGAATCTAATCTAATTTACAAATTAGTATGAGAACTGCAATGGAAAACAAAAATATCTACTCTATGTTTTCACTTGACATCAGTTCACTTCCTATTTCTGATTGAGTAAATAAATGCCCTCTTATATGCAGTTTTTATAGAGGCAATTACAATCAACTTACCAATGTCTTTATTTAAATTTTCGTGAGACCTTTTTGATGCAGTTTTCTGAACCTGCGAATCAATAACTTGTAAAAGTGCACAGTTTAAAGGTTTAAACGGCAACAACTATCATATAACAGATACAGAAGAACACAATTACCGTCATAAACTGTTGTCAATTATTCTGCTGTTGGGTAATTCGCTGTTTTATATCATACAGTGTGTGTAACGAAAACAGGGTAATAAAATAAATATTGATTGGTCGTATAATGATTTTACGCGAAGCAAAAGGAACGCGTTGTTGGTAGGAAAACAACTGGTATCACCAAGGGATTTACAACCCAACAGTTGGCGTCGTCATGCTGACCTGTAAGCTTCTCATCAACGGAATATATACACTGATCGATCCCCGAAACAAAGCAATTTAGAGTAACTGTCAATTATACCCCACAATTTATGTGAATAATAAAAAAGTAGATGATAATTATTTATTTAATACTAGCTTTTACCCACCACTTCACTCGCTTTAATTAATGTTTGTCTTAACCCTCGGGAATAGTAATATTTTTCTGGTTGCAAGGTACCATACGTCCTGGTTTGTATCCCAGACAACATGTATGCAAAAATTTATTATGATCGATTGAATAATTAACCACTGGACTGTCCACAACCGTAAAGGTTGAAGTACCATACAAACGAACGTAGACCTCATAAGGCACTAGTCAACAGACTGTTGGCAGCATAAGTTTAAAAAATACCTAATTTGTTGCAAAAACTTTGAATAATAACAAATTATGCATTGTAAAATTATACTCTTATATATAAAATGTATTTAAAAAATTGTTTTTATTTGTATGTGGTTTTTTTAATAAACCATGAAATTTACGATATACGATGTCGTGAAAAAAAAATCCGAGATTTTAAGATATGGGTCTAAAAAAGTCAACCGAGGGGTTAAACCGTGAAAACCGCAAAAAATAATCTAACAAACTCACTTTCACATTTATAGCATTAATTCGGATTAAGATAACTTTTGTACAAACCATTTAACATAGATCATTAAAAGATTAAAAAACATAAACACAATTCAAAACAAGACCCATTCCATTAACTTTTGTTAAGTTGGTAACGTGTTTTGACACAGTGTCCCTTTTGTTCAATAGCTTTAATAGACCTAAACATATCAGTTGTTGGATTATTGTTATCATTAAATGCGTTTAAAGTACTTTTTTATTATATGGTCGCATAAAAGATACAGTATAATCTACTCACAATAGCTTCTTTGATATCCGGTACTAAGTCTCTGACAAAGGAATACATTTTGAGACGGTGGTACGGAGTCTGTACACTTTCCGGTTTCACTGTGTCAGCTATGTTAACTAAATGATCTTCGGAATCAGGAGTTGGGAAGAAGCCCGGAGCTTGATAACCTTCGGGAGCATCTTGTAGGATGAAATGATCAACAAATTATATCGGTAATTTCTTACCAATTTTAGAATTACATACAATACCTGTGTACAAAATTCTAGGCAGACCAATTGTCCTATAACACGGTATATTTTTTGCGCTTCTATATACAAAATTGCTGATATCTGAACATTTGGCAAATGTTCCAGCAAAATCACAATACATTAGAAATGTAACAATATCTGGAACGGCCAATATGGCATGAACTGATTTAAAGTTTATAATTTATAACCTGCCTTAAAGAAGAGACTGGAGAAACGTAGTACGTTAAAACGCGAACTATTTAAATCCTAAAGCTATTAATATACAATCATACCACATTCAAATACTCGTCAATCTTTTTGGCAGCTCTAAATATAGCTGAAGTTCAGATTTGTTCTTCTGCGCAACTGTATTCAGAGCGATCATAAAGTTTGGCGAGGACAATAAATGGTTAATCAAAAAAATGCTTATTTAAAAACAAACTCACTGTCGTTGTAATAAAGCCTCAAGCTAATATCGTCTATACACACATTCATTTTATTCAAAGTCTGACCCATGAGCATACAAGTGTTGATCAAATTTATAGTCTTCTCTCTGATGTTATCGAAGGTGTATCTCGAGGATCTCAGAGAGCTTTCAAAGGTCTTGGAATGGACATCGATTGTGACACCGGCTGGATTGTAAGTGTATTCAAATATATGGTATTCGATGAGATTCTCAGCTTCGTGTTCACCATTGTAGAAGCATAAGGCTAGTTGATGCAACTAGAATGGAAAATTCTAGATAAATTTGAGTCTCCCAGTAAACATAATGAAGTCAACATACAAAGACCACGTGGATTTATGTAAAACTGACGAATATGATCTGTTGAAACTAAACGGAGAGTGATTTATTATTTCCACGCTATACATTGTAATGGAAATATTTATAAGTGGCGAGTTTAGAGCGAAAGAAGGCGATGTGATAGAAAGTGATGTGGAGAGGAATAAGGTTTTACTTGCAGGTTAGTGTGGCTGTGAAGTGAGACGATCATTATTGCATTGTTAAAATATAAGTCGGGGTGATTTATATTTAACTAAAATTCTTCATTTCTTTTCTAATTTATATAAATGTAATTATACATGTCTTTATACACATCAAATTTGCGGAAATAATCCCCTTAACGATAGTGAAAACTGCATCAAAATCCGTTACGTAATTTAAAAGTACTAATTAAATATACAGACAGACCCGAAAAATTACTTTACTGTTTATGATTAACAGATTTTTGTTAATTATTCTACTTTAATAGTATAAAATGATCTACGTCTGATTTCAAACTAAGGTTATGTGTATACAGGGTTTTTTAATTTAGAATTATAAACAAACCGACTACAGTAATATCTCGATTAGTCGAACATCGTAAGCCGAAAACGCTACAATACGAAAAAAACTCATCTTCGCTTCCCTGCAAGCATTACCCACATTACTCAAAATCTGCGCCACGTCAAGTCGAAACAATTATTATTTTCCTACGACGAAAGTTAGAGTTATTAAAAATTTAAAATTCAAAAAAATAGAAAAAGAATTACATATTCCTTGTCAAAAGCTTCCAGCGCCTGAATCAACGATGTACTGACGAACTGCGCGATTTGGTCCCTACACTTCTGCTTGAGAATTCTTAATTTAAGCCCTCCGAAACTCTCCACTTTGAAACAGTCTCTAGGGAATATATCCTTTAAGTACAACACAGTACTGACGGCGATGACCGTCAACTGTTTCATGAAGGTCACCGAACTGGTGTAACTGCTTGTCACCGTTTTAGGGAATATCCTCACCCATTCAGCAGTAGCCTGTTTAGTAATAAGAAATATTATCTGGTTGTGTAACTTTATTGCGAGGATATTTTAATGTGAACCATATATTGGTAAGCTTTGGCAGTGAAATCGACCCGTATGCCCTCACGTTAAACGCCATGACACTCTCTTATGCCGTTACGCCCTCTCTACGCCATCACTCTCAACTGCCTTGTGTGTGCGCCTATACAACACTTCGCTGCTTCTCCTTACGAGATGCGTGCTATTCCTATTTGACTATACTATAATTGACACGTCGTGGTGTGTTCGTGGTCGTGATCTAGTGGTTTGACCAGTAGAATATCGATCCATCGTCCGCAGGTCCAAACCCAGGCATATACTAACGAGTTTTTCGAAATTTGTCTACATCTGATAACTTAAATACCATCCATCGGCTGATGATCGTGAGCAAGCTTGAACCAGAGAAATGTTCTTGAGGTACCGCCGTATGTTGGAAAAATATAGAACTGTGGATTTCTCGGAGTTTGAAATCGTCAGTACATCGTATGCTGGCGTAGAGAGTATGTCCTTACCTTCCTTCAATAAGAGGCTTATGGTTTTGCAATGAGTCTCTTACATGCTGATAATGATGATAATTATGATATTTGATACGTTTGCTGCTTCTATGCACACTTTGTATTTAGTCATTAATTATTATCAATTATAAATTTTAATATTAAAGACACTGTACTTAGTAATACACAATACTATACATAAAGAATGGCGACAACCGAAAAATGTAAAGTCCATTGATAAGACATCGCCACTGTCAACGGCAAGAGGGTAGCTGGTATTAAAACATAAAAACCAAAGCCACTGTGACGAGTTTGGTAGTCGTGACCCATTTGAGTACAGCTTCATAACACCCACTGTTATTGACCAAACATGAAAGGATGAACACGGAATGCGAATATGGCGGATGCTGCACTTGATATGTTCATGATCAAGTATGAAACAATTAAACGGCTGCACTTTATTATAACACTATAGTATAATGGATTTTTAATAAATATAATATACGTATCAAATCGATGTTTTGAAAAAGATGATTGAAAGATTGATATCAAACAATACAGTACAATATAAAAATAACCACTTTGTCTTGATCAAATCGTACATACAACGTTAAAATGTAATCATGTATAAAACAACGGAACAGGCAAATCGCGTTATTTTTAAATTTTACTGTTCATAAAAAAAAAATTACATACAACATTTATTTTCATTCGCATTCAATCGTAAGTAGATGTAATAAATTGTGTGTCATATATTACCTGATCGGAAATAATCGATGTCGTAGACATTTTTCTCGAATCAACGCTTTATATTTACGGTTTTTGTTCTATACAAAACTTTATACGGTTCGCGCCAATAAATGCGCATGCGTTATTCTCGGTATGTGAAAACCAACACACGAATTTTCATTCCTGGAAATTTTTCTTACTAAGGAAAAGGCAGAGGTATATAGACCACTCAGCCAACACTATAGAATAATGAAATTAGTAATTTTAATCCTACAGGATTATATGAAAAGCAATGTATAAATATGTTTATTTCATGATAAACAACAAATCTTTCATAATGTTGTATTTTTCTTTTGGGTAAACGGTGCCAAAGAGAAATGTTATCAAGCACCTAAATCTGCAGTTTATCATACAATAAATACTCAACATATAAAAGTATTTGTTATCCCTTTTATCTCTCTTCCCAGATATAATATTTTGAACTCTCAATGATGCAAATTTTACAATGAAAATATTTTTGTCGCCGAATATATCTACTAACTACATAAATTATTTCTATTACTACTAATAAACTTATTTATATAGTTTTAAGTATTTAACCACAGAGTTTATGAATAGTTACATAGCCGAAAGTGGACTTTTCGAAGTTTGAAAATTATTGTAATAAATGAAAATATGACATTTGACAGGTTGGAAAATTTTGGAGACTTTTTGTGAAAACTTGTAATAAAATTTTAACAAGAAAATAACAATGTTGTGCCCAGAGGGGTCTCAGTTAGAAAATAATACTTTTACAAAGAATGAGGAAGAAACATTCAGCAAGAAGGGTAAACAAGTTCCCGTTGAAGGATCTGGTAGTTTAGAATTGAGTTCGTACAAAAATCTAAGGACCTGGAAGAAATCTATATCCAACTTTTTTCGCAATCAGCTTCGTTCTACAAGGTCTAATGATGTAAGGGATAAATATAAGTGTCGTTTGTCTATAAATTTACCGAGTACATTGTACATTTGATACTGGATGGCTTGTTTAAATATTTACTCTTTTATTTCTAGGGAGATCATCCTTCGGTCAGCCAGGATCGTTTCGAAGATAAGCAAATGAGTCCTGAACAAAAATGGCAATCATTAGGAAAAATATTTCGACGCCAAAGTATTGGAGAACAATGCAAACAAACACCAAAAGAAGGTGAATCCTCATCTCAAAATAAACGACTCGCCGTGAGAAAAGTCATTTCTAGTTATTTTGGTAAAAGTCATAAATGTTCGCCAGCAGTAAACGATAAATAAACATTATAAATAAAAAACTGTTTTAACTTTTAATCATATAGGCACTCGTTGATTTTTAAGGTTAAAAGGTGAGTATTATAAAAACCCTACTACTATTTGGAATTTTTATTCACTTGTATAAGTACCCATTTGTCGCTCTAAATTTTCTAATCTATTAAATTTTGCCACCACAAGTTGTGTTGCCTAGCGTTTCTAAATTGAAGTCCGTTTCTACCTATCCATTAATCTCAAGATGTCCAAAGGGTTCATGATAGTTAATAGATACTATATACACGTACCTATATATGAAATCATAGAAGAAAGATGAAATGTCACATATAGTAAATGAATACTACTAATAAACGATATATTATCTGTATACGATAAAATATCCATATTTATTTATCCACTTGACATCAGATGAATTGTTTATAAATACTCGTTGCGATTAAAACAAGAAGAAAAATATTTTAGTCATTTATCTATATAAATAAGAGTTGTAAGCTTCAGAGCTTTAAAACCACTACACCTATTTGGCTAATTCTTTTTTAATGTTTGTAATTTACTGGCAATGAATTTTTATGGAAAAAAATTTGA
>JAQQSE010000354.1:0-69851 GCA_035772565.1 Antheraea assamensis
TCAAATACCACGTCAGTGAGTACTTCGAAGGAAATGTCCTGCTGAAACTATAGCAATGTGCACTCATTTTATAAGTTCGCCAGGTTAGCTTCTCGTTTCAGTTTGAAAAATATTTTTTTCGAAGCTAACTAATTTATTAGCCTCATAGGCCTTCACGGCTTTACTAAAACAGTTTCAAAATCTTTTACCAAGTCTCTATGAGTGTGGTGTGGCAGACGCACTATATATTAAAGTATTTATGCTTTTGAACACATTAATATTTATTATCAGTCAATATTGTGGTTACAAGGTAAATCCTTTAAAAGTCAAGAGAATGTATTAATTTTTTTTTCGGCATATATAATCAAAGTAAGTGGATAGTAATTAGATAAGAATCTGAAATGTCTGAGTGACTTTCTGAAATGATTTTTTCTAAGTTTAGTTTTATGCAAATAATTAATTACGTACATCGTATATTTTTCAATGTTTAGGGTTCACAGTTTGAAATAACGTCTACAATATTTTTTAGATATTTGACGCTACTTACAAATTTGTCCTCAAACATATAAGAAAAGTTGTAAAAGTAAAAATGAAGTTTATTTAAAATTACTTCAATAAATTTAAGTCTAAAATTTTGTTTTTAATGAAACATATAGCATATAAACAACTATTAAAGAACAAAGCATTTATCTGTGTTTTTTTTAGCTCCTCTGAATTATCAAAGCAAAAGATTGTGATACGGTTTTCACTAATATTTGAAATATTATATGTATATTATATTCATATAAATCAATGATCTATTTCATAAAGGTAACCAAAAAGTGAACATTTTTATCTTTTACAAATTATTATAAAGTAATTTGTTATCATCAGCCTGTAAGAGACACACTACAAGGCGAATGGCTTCATTCTGATTGAAGGCATGGCCACAATCACTACGCCAGCCCACGATGTATTGGTGATTTTAATTAAACTCTGAGAAATCCATAGTTCTATGTTTTCCACATACAGAGGTACTAAAAGAACATTTCTCAGATTCAGATATCCTCACGATGTTTTCCTTCACAGTTAACCGATAGTGTCACCAATTTGAATGAGTAATTGTTCGTGAATTCAGAAAAATTCATTGGTATATGCGGATTTGCCGGACATCGGATTGGTATTCCACTGGTCAAACCACTCGACCACCACGACTCATTTTATACTTTTTTTTGTGTATGTTGTATTTGATAATTAAATAAATGAATCCTTATCCAATTATGTATAGGTAACTAAATATAACTGGTATATATTGGTATAGAATGTTTAAATTGTCCATCTTGGCATATTGTTTGCATGAATGACTTAGAAGATATGATAATTTTAAAATTATGCATAACTAAATTAGTATTGGGTGAAGGTTACTACAAAACTTGTATGTCTTTGGTAATCTATAAATATTGCGTACTTATAATTCATCGTTAGTACATTATGCCTGTGCAAAACTGGGGTATTTATTAAGTCTTAAATATGTTACAAACAAGAAAATAATCGAATTATTAAGGTAGAATTTCCCGCGGCTTGTTAAATTAAATTTCGCGCCAACCATCTAGTAGCTAACGGTCGCGAAGGCATGGCTTATCGCGGCTATATCTTGTTGGTGACGTAATTACGTTAAAAGAATTTTACTTTGATAGTATGAATGAAGTCTACACGTTGTGTTGACTAAAGCAGCTATACGTGATGTATCAGTTAAAATAAACGTTGTGACGGATACGCACTATAGTTTTTTCAGAAATCATTGACGTCTAGAAATATTAGATTCAAAAGGTTATTTGATGTTTAATATATTTTTTAACTATAATGAAATAAAACAACACCGTTTTGTTATCAAAATAATATACAACTAGTTTTGATTCCGGCTTCGTCAATCTTAAAGTAGATTTGATTTATCCTTCTGCAACAATACTTTTTTCGGGACGAAATTTACCATATGTTCTTTTCTGTACTCCTGTTAATGTGTATGCAATATATCCTGGTAATCGATTGAGCCGTTTAGGCGTGGAAAACATGACGAACGAACAAACTCACCGTCACATTTATAATGCTAGTAAAATAAGGAAGTAAAGATTAGGAATTTTTCATAATTTATTGTGATACTACGATTCCAGAGATTTAAAATTACGAAAACACAAATAAATAATGTGTGCAAAAATAATTAAGAAGCTTCTTTAAACTCGATGAGCTGTAATTATCAAAGCATAAAAATCTGTTATACACCTGTGATGCACATGTTAGTATATTTTATCGAACAAGATGTCGGTGTAGATACCCGTATAAATGAAAGTCTTCTATTATGTGTCCATACTAATTTTCGAATCGGCTGAACTGATTGCGATGAGACCTAAAATGAAAACTTTAAAGTAGTGATATATGTGTGGGTAAAGCAACAACGATAAAATTACGGAAAGAAAGTTTATAATCTGTATCAGAATCAGAAGACTTAAATAGTAAGGTAAAATTTCAATCAGAAAAAGAAGTCCGCTCATGAATCCATATAAGACTCATGAAACAAAAGACATTGTTGCAACATTTCAACATAGTAATTATAAATTACTATCTATTTCTATGAATATAAATATATATTTTATATAAATATAATATACATATATAATACATTAAACTATTTGAAATAAATTATTAAAAAGATACTGAAACCGTATCGAAAAGTGACATTGTTTTATAATATTTCAATATTATTTATAGATATAATTTTTTTTTGTTTTGGAACTGGCTGCACTGTTCGTTTGTTAAGGCCACTACAGTTTCACCGGACTACGGGAATAATGTATTAAAATCCAATACATAGTTTATTAGCACTCACAGACACAGAGACGACTCGAGAAACGTCTTTATTCTGTAATATTTATTTTAGATCGCAATGCGTTCAAAAATAATATTTTTTCAATTAGACACACTGACTCTATATCAATTTGATATTTTTCTGTAGCCCATTACGTGTTGTTACATTTGAAGCGCATTTATTGACTTGTTTATTACGAAAAAATAGTAGAATTCAAAATTTACTAAAAAAGTAATTTCCTATCACCTATAAGTAAATATTACTAAAGAAATATTTAATTACTATCCGCTGTAATTAGAAATTATCTTTGTTGCTTCAAACAATAAAGTCTAAGTCTCAGAATGATTTGCATATATCGGTCATATCGTTACGTAATAATAGGCACAGCTGAAAGTGAGGTGAATAAACTTCGACCATTACAAAACCGTTGGCTTGTCTTTGGCGCTCACTGGCAAGGGGTAAGGCCCGCCCCTGGCCGCACCACAGCGATAATGTTTTGGCGGGAATTGCTTACTGAATTATACGTCATGTTATTAAATTCAATACTTTGAAAAGTTTTTAAAACCATTACTGGTTATGTTCATGTTCTAAAAAATAATATTCTATTATTAAACGTAACGTACGTCTAGGTAATTTTAAAACTCAAAATGTTAAGAATTTGTTCAGTTACATTATGACGTCATACTGATTAACCGTCGAATTACTAGGCACAACGGGCATGAAAGCGGCAGAGGCGGGAAGGACAAAAGATGCGCTTGTTCTGTTTAGGCGCGAAAGACTGTTTAGAGATATTATGAAATATTCGGTTGATTACTCACTACCAAATATCTTTACTTTTATAAAGTGTTTATTGTTATTGGTAATCGTGTCCGAATAGACGTCTAAGCATAGACATATTGATGCATGTAACATATTTTTATAAGAGTATCTCAATCAGAATGATGTCAGTTTTAATATTTATTACATTGCTACTTGGGTTGCAATGAAGAAATATAACATTATTGTAGTACAATTTTATTTATGAAAACAGTTTATTCAATGCGTCATGCGTTCAAACAAAGCTTTTTAAATATCATTATCTAGTTTCGTTTTAGTTTTTTTGTCTATACAATGTTTAAAATTACTAAATAAACATTAATTCTAACAAACCTAAGCCTGTACAAAATTAAAGAGAATGTTATCAAATGAATTACGTAATGTTAAGCAACACATTACATCTTATCAATCTCAATGTCTATTTATCTATCGTTACAATTTAACTTACAATATAAATTAACTACGTGATCCCATGACGGAATAATTGAGAAGTGTTTACATTAATTGTTATAAAATAATGATACTACGGTGTAATTAACACATAGCTCTTATTAGCATTAGGGTTAAATTACGATGTAATAATCTACCAGTTATAGTGTTTTCATCCATAACTCCGCGATTGCGTCATCGAGCAACGTTACATCACCCTGTCATATTTACGCGGGTAAAATTTTTTGATTAGCATGTTTTGAGGTTCTCTGGGGTACTTATATACCCGCATATATATTGCGAAGTTTCTCTCTGGAAAATGTCTAGAATATCTTAGCGGTTAGTATAAATATACTACAGAGGCAGGTTTATTTCAATTGTATTGATAAACGTTGCAAATATTATTAAAATTAGTTATTTATAATGAACTTCAAGCTTAATCAGTTTTATGTACAAAATAATCTCATCCCTAGGTTAGCGCCATTATTGATCGTATTGTGCGCGTGAAATAATTTCACGAGACTAATATCAACGGTTTCTACACACGTGTTGATAAAACTTGCATGTCATGGTGAGTACAAATAAATATCGTTCCGGCATACGTTTTTGAGTTTGTCAGAAACTTTTGACGTGACCTTGACACTGGATTTAAAAATTTATTTTAAGCTTAATATTATCTTTTAATTACAATGAAAGAAAAAAAAATATGGTTTTACCATAAAACTTATATATGTTTTTTTTTTTCATAAATTTCAATACTAATAGTATATTTGTAAAGCTCATACTATTAAATATACAAAACTGCATTTTAATCAGTTTTTTATTATAATTTTAATAATTCTCACATATAAAAACTCATTATATTGTTACGTCATGATTATCGCATTTTGGTATCAGCTGCAGTGTTTGTTGTAATCAAGCAGAGCTATAGATATAAATATTTGACTGGGGTCGCGACCAATATGCAAATGTTGATAACCCGATCATAGCGAATTGTTGTAGTTAATCGTAACTGCTACCTTATAAATATGTTTACTTATGTAAATTTTATATCTGTGTTATATTTTTCTTGCATTAAATATAGGCATATCTCTAACGCTATCTTTTAATTATTAAGCTTCTTGAGTTATATCTAAATAACGTAAAACAAAATGTTTATCTTGAAACGCTTACAGAAAGTTGCGAAGGTATATGTCTATCACCCAAAGATAACCTTAATACTTATAAAAAAATATTAAGGTTATTAGTGCAACAATATTTTGACCAATATAGTAATTAATTCTTATTGAATAATCCAATTATTGTCAATTGCATCGCATAATTTTCTATGATTATCTTATAAGATATGACAGGCTTAGTATTACAAGATACAAAAAAAATGTTTCGTAAAGATATAACTGTACAAGACAAAAAAGCAATTAAACAAATTAGAAAAACCGTTCCCAATCTATCCAGTAACGAAGAAGGTAACAAAGAGAAAGAACTTTTTCACGCATAGCAACTCACGGGAGTAGCCAATATGTATATAAATCTATTTATTGGTTTTATAACATTTATACCATACATTTCATTATCTTTATATTCATTACCATTTCGTACCAATTATCAGTAACTTTCCTAGAGATAATTAAGTACACGTATATCTTAACAACATGAAGTAAACTGAGTAGTATTAATGTCTAGCGCATAACGACAAGGAACATCCTGCACAAGAACGTATTTCCCGCCAACACGTTATACCATGTCCGTTGCCCTGCTCCCGCGCAATGCCTCCCGCCCCCCGCTCCCCTCGGCCTTTGTCGCCACCCGCAACATGAACGATGGTTATTTTCAGTAGGTATCGGCATTACATCATAAACGTTTACCGAGTCGAGTGTTCAATGACCCGAATACATTCCATTTAACAAATGACATAATAATATAGCCGAACTGTGCACTACGTTTCTGATGTCAGTTTATCAGTTACTTTAGAATAATTCGAAATATGTACATATACATGATATTAAATTACTTAATTTAGTAAATTCTAGATTCCACAGTAGCCAATTATATAATAATAATTTAAGGCCTTCTTCACTCTATAAATACAATATTTAAAATAAAACAAAGTCATAGTTCGTATCTTTGTTGTACCTTTATTTGTAAAGTACGTACCGAATTTTAATACACTTTTAACTGAAGATTACAATATTACTCCTGCATCTTGTATGATACAGCTAAGCACTGAGTTTTCAGTATATTTGTATAGTTTTACGTACTAAATAGGCAATGTTATAATTAAATTTATTAAGCATCACATAATTCAATGTTATGGTTATGTTGGGTATTTAATAACGATAATATTGTGCATCGCACAATTTTCTATGATTGTCTTATAAGATATGACAGGTTTAGTATTACACGATATAAAAAAAATGTTTGTGTAGATATACTTAACCTTTTTTTACTTTCCTGAACAGTAAAAGAGAAATATACAATAAATAATTTAAAAAACCGTTCACAATCTATCCAGAAACGAAGAAGATAACAGAGAGAAAGAAACTTTTTCACGCATAGCAACTCACGGGTAGTAGCCAATATGTATATAAATCTATTTATTGGTTTTATAACAGTTATACCATACATTTCATTATCGTTATATTCATTACCATTTCGTACCAATTATCAGTAACTTTCCTAGATATAATTAAGTACACATATATCTTAACAACATGAAGTAAACTGAGTAGTATTAATGTCTAGCGCATAACGACAAGGAACACCCTGCACAAGAACGTATTTCCCGCCAACACGTTATACCATGTCCGTTGCCCTGCTCCCGCGCAATGCCTCCCGCCCCCCGCTCCCCTCGGCCTTTGTCGCCACCCGCAACATGAACGACCGTTATTTTCAGTTGGTGTCGGCATTACATCATAAGCGTTTACCGAGTCGAGTGTTCAATGACCCGAATACATTCATTCCATTTAACAAATGACATAATAATATAGCCGAACTGTGCACTACGTTTCTAATGTCAGTTTATCAGTTACTTTAGAATAATTCGAAATATGTACATATACATGATAATTTAGTAAATTCTAGATTCCACAGTAGCCAATTATATAATAATAATTTAAGGCCTTCTTCACTCTATAAATACAATATTTAAAATAAAACAAAGTCATAGTTCGTATCTTTGTTGTACCTTTATTTGTAAAGTACGTACCGAATTTTAATACACTTTTAACTGAAGATTACAATATTACTCCTGCATCTTGTATGATACAGCTAAGCACTGAGATTTCAGTATATTTGTATAGTTTTACGTACTAAATAGGCAATGTTATAATTAAATTTTAAGTAATTGATTCGTACAAAATAGCACAACTGTTTTCATTACGTCTTGTCGTAAGAAACATTCCTAGTACAATAATTGACCGAAAAGTTTAGTGCGTGTTCATAATATTTTCAGTAATGTTTCTTTTGGTTTTATATATGAATATACTAGAAATCGCCCATGGCTTCGCTTGCTTTTTTATGCAATAAATATTTTTGACTCGTTGTTTTATCTCATTAAAATATGGGTTCATTCAATTATTTCCGAGATATTAGTAATCAATTTATAGATTATCAATTTTGAAATTACATATAATTTCAATATACAAAATTAATTTAAAATATGTTAAGTGAATGAAATTGAATTTTTATTTATGATCATCATTATAAAAATAGCAAAAAAAATAGAATTGTTATTATTCATATTTATACAGATTATAGTACTTTTTAATTTAACAGGGGTAACATTATTGACTGCTGTTGAAGAAAAACGTCGTGAGAAAATCGGTACGTAGGGAATGTTGAGGAAAAGGAATAATGGAACGAATAAGAAATGTGAAATTCTTTATACTTAACACAACTCTACGTCGTGGGTTGGTAGGAAGCTTACGAACATACCTTCCTTTGGAAGGAGGCCTTTGACATTGCAACGGGTCACTTATATGCAGATGTGATATCATTGTACAAAATTTTATTAAATAGATTGAGTAGATGCTTTACCTATTTCTGTATTCATTTACAATTCTTCTTCGTTATTATTAAGAAATGATATTAGTTTCTCATGTGACTTCATTGGAATTGATTTATTCGTATTTTAACTCCGGGAATACTAACAGATAGTTACATTTATTTTTTTACGCCGTAGTTGACCAGTGGCCTTTATTACAGGTATCTACAAAATAAGTTTCGAAATAAATAAATTGTACAATCTGAATTTCGAATTTAATAATATATTCAGAATCACTCAACAATTGCAGCTGGTAAGCTTTTCATTAATTACAAATACACGGGTTGATTTCGAAATGCATGTAACCATACAAAAGTCAAAATTATTTTCTTTGAAGACAAAAAGTGATATACGAAATTATTTTGATAAAAATTTAGATAAAACATAAAATGTGTATTTTAAATTCAGTACAAAATATAAATGTATGATTGATTCACTTTTTTAGCAATAATGTCTTCCATATGAAGGTTAGATGTTGTCGTTGACTTTCAAATTTATTCGACAAAAACATAAAATTTAATAAAAAAAAAATATAAATACAAATATTAATACATAATTTATAAGTTTTATTTGATTCACAACTTGTTTTGTTTCACAACACTATCAATATTAATACACACAGTAAGGTTTTAGTTTAGGGAATATTAAGTAAAAGTCTTTATCTAACAATAAATAGGTTAGAGAGTAGACTTTGTGCAAATACATTTAATCATTATATTTGAGTAAGCTTACAACGTCACCGTAGGTACTTACGAAATAACAAATTATAACGGTCATTATAATCAAACACGCGGAGCTGACTCATCACTCGCGTATTCAAATACCACGTCTGTGAGCAACTCGAAGAAAAATGTCCTTATAAAACTATAGTAATATGGGAATATTCATTTTATAAGTTCGCCTGGTTAGTTTCTTGTTTCAGTTTGAATATATTTTATTTATCCAGCTAACTAACCTATTAGCCTTATAGGCCTTCATGGCTTTACAAAGACAGTTTGAAAATATTTTACTAAGTCTGAATGAGTGTAGTGTGGCAGACGCACTATATGTTTAAAGTATTTATGCTTTTGAACACATTAATATTTATTATGAGGCAATATTGTGGTTACAAGGTAAATCCTTTAAAAGTCAAGAGAATGTATTTTTTTCGGCTTATATAAACAAAGTAAGTGGATAGTAATTGGATAAGAATCTGAAATGTATGAGTGACTTTCTGAGATGACTTTTTCTAAGTTTAGTTTTATGCAAATAATTAATTACGTACATCGTTTCTTTTTCAATTTTTAGGGTTCACAGTTTGAAATAACGTCTACAATATTTTTTAGATATTTGACGCTACTTACAAATTTGTCCTCAAACATATAAGCAAAGTTGTAAACGTTATAATGAAGTTCATTTAGAAATTACTTCAATAAATTTAAGTCTAAAATTTTGCTTTTAATGAAGCATATAGTATATAAATAACTTTTATAGAATAAAGTCGTATTTCGTGTTTATCTGTGTTTTTTAGTAGATTAGAACTTACTAAATAAGTTATTGCGTGAAGGTAACTACGTAACTTGTACGACTTTGGTAATTTATAAATGTTGTTTACTTATAATGCGACGTTAGTGCATTAAGCCTGTGAAAAACTGGGGCATTTAGTAAGTCTTGAATATGTTACAAAGAAGAACATTTTTGAAATTAAATTTCGCGCAAAGGGTCTAGTTAGGTAACGGACGTGAAGGCATGGCTTATCACCGATGTATCTTGTTGGTGACGTAATAACGTTAAAAGAATTTAACTTTGCTAGTGTGATCGATGTCTACACGATGTGTTGAATAGAGCTGCTGTACGTGATGATCAGTACAAATAAACATTGTGACGGATATGCGCTATAGTATTTTCAGAAAAAATAGATGTCTACAAATATTAGATTCAAAAGGTTATTTGAAGCTTAATAATTATTTTAATTATATTGGAAATAAAACAACACCGTTTTGCTTTCAAACTGATATACGACTAGGTTTTGCTTCCAGCTTCAACAATACTTTTTTCGGGACGAAATTTACCATATTCCCTTTTCTGTACCCTAAAAATGTGTGTGCTAAATTTCCTGGTAATCGATTGAGCCGTTAAAGCTTACATACAAACATTACTTAACATACAAACAAACTCACCTTCGCATTTTTAATGTTAGTAAGGATAAGGAAGTAAAGATTAGGAATTTTTCATAATTTCTTGTAATATTGCCATTCCAGAGATTTAAAATTACGGAAACACAAAAAAAGTTATGTGTGTAAAAATAGTTAAGAAGCTTCTTTCAACTCGTTGAGCCATAGTTATCAAAGCGTAAAAAATAAATCTAAATCGGTCATACACTAGTGATGGAGATATTAATATATTTCACCGGTAAGATGTCGTTGTAGATACTCGTATAAATAAAAGTGTCTATTATGTGTCCATTCTAATATTCGAATCGGCTGAACTGATTTCGATAAGACCTGAAATGAAAACTGAAAAAGTATTCATGATATCTGTGTGGGCACAGCAACAATTATCCATATAAGACGAGTAGTTCTCATGAAACAAAAAAACGTTGTTACATCATTTCAACATATGATTGTCTAAGTCCAAGATTCTATTGCATAGATCGGTCATATCATTACGTAATAATAGGCACAGCTGAATGTGAGGTGAATAAACTTTGACCGTTACAAAACCGTTGGCTTGTCCTTAGCGCTCACTGGCAAGGGCAAGGGGGGGGCGGAGCCGGGCCGCTTCACAGCGGTAATGTTTTGGCGGGAGTTGCTTGCTGAATTATACCTCATTTTATTAAAATTCAATATGTTGAATAGTTTTTAAAACCATTACTGGTTATGTTCATGTTCTAAAAAATAATATTCTATTATTAAACGTAACGTACGTCTAGGTAATTTAAAACTCAAAATGTTAAGAATTTGTTCAGTTACATTATGACGTCATACTGATTAACCGTCGAATTACTAGGCACAAGGGGCATGAAAGCGGCAAAGGCGGGAAGGACAAAAGATGCGCTTGTTCTGTTTAGGCGCGAACGACGGTTACAAACTATTACGAAATATTTCGTTGATTAACATTACCAGACATCTTTTATGAAGTGACTATTGTATTGGTAATCAAGTCCGAACACACGTCTAAGCTTAGACATATTGATGCATGTAACATATTTTGATAAGAGTTTATCTCAATCAGAACGACGTCAATTTTAATATTCATGACATTGATATTGGTATACAATAATGATACAACATTATTTAAAAAAAAAATATTTTTGGAAATATTTTCTTCAGTGTGTTTTCGCTAATTTCGATTACGCTTTGTAACACAAGGCATTTTTAAATATTAATATCTAGTTTCGTTTTAGTTTTTGTCTATACAATATTTAAAACAGTAAAAACTTAATATAACTATCGATAATAATCAAACTATTCATAGACCAATGAAGTTTGAAATACATTATAATTGCTTATTTTTATTTCTTTCACAATTACTAATTAATCATTAATTGTAACAGACCTAAGCCTGTACAAAATTAAAGGGAATGTTAACAAATTACATCTTATCAATCTCATTGTCTATTCGTTTATCGTTACAATTTAACGTACAATATAAAATTAACTACGTGATCCAATGACGGGATAATTGGGAAGTGTTTACAATAATTGTTATTAAATAATGATACTACGGTGTAATTAACATATAACCCTTACTAGCATTAGCGTTAAATTACGATGTAATAATTAATTAGTATCAAATGTTTCTCTATATCCGGCTCTAATTACATATATGAAATGTGCTGATATGTCGTTGTGAGATACTGAATGATTTAGAAATTTACATCTGCCTGGTATCGTGTTTATCGATAGCTCCGCGATTGCTTCAACGAGCATCATTACATCACCCTCTCATGTTTACGCGGGTAAAATTTTTTGATCGGCATGGTTTGAGGTTCTTTGAGTTACTTATATACCGGCATACATATTGCAAACTTTCTCTCTGGAAAATGTCGAGAATATCTCAGCTGTTAGTATATACTACAGGCGTAGGTTTTGTTCAAATTGTATTGATAAACACTGCAAATATTTTTTAAATTAGTTATTTGTAATGAACTTCAAAAACAATAAACGTAAAAATACTTAACCTTTTTTAACTTCTCTGAACTGTACAAGACAAAAATACAATTAATAAAATTATAAAAACCATTCGCAACCTATCCAGCAACGAAAAAAGTAACAAAGACAAAGAACCATTATCTACTTACCACCTACTTGCCAATATATATATAAATCTATTTATTGGTTGTATAACAGTTATACCATACATTTAATTATCATTATATTCATTACCATTTCGTTACAATTATCAGTAACTTTCCTAGATATAATTAAGTACACATATATCTTAACAAACATGAAGTAAACTGAGTAGTATTAATGTCTAGCGCATAACGACAAGGAACACCTTGCACAAGAACGTATTTCCCGCCAACACGTTATATCATGTCTGTTGCTCTGCTCCCGCGCAATACCTCCCGCCCCCCTCGGCCATTGTCGCCACCCGCAACATGAACGATCGTTATTTTCAGTTGGTGTTGACCTTGTATCAAAAGCGTTTACCGAGACGAGTGTTCAATGACCCGAATACATTCCGTTATACCAATGACATAATAATATGGCCGAACTATGCACTACGGTTCTGTTGTCAGCTTATCAGTTACTTTAGAATAATTCGAAATATGTACATATACATGATATTGAATTACTTAATTTAGTAAATTCTGGATTCCACAGGTGATAATTATATATTAATATTTTGAGGCCTTCTTCAATCTATAAATACAACATTTAAAACAAAGTAATTTTTCGTATCTTTGTTGTACCTTTATTTGTATAGTACGTACCAAATTTTAATACACTTTTAACTGACGATTACAATATTACTTCTGCATCTTGTATGATACAGCTAAGCACTGAGATTTCAGTATATTTGTATAGTTTTACGTACTAAATAGGCAACGTTATAATTAAATGTTAAGTAATTGATTCGTACGAAATAGCACAACTGTTTTCATTACGTCTTGCCGTAAGAAACATTCCTAGTACAATAATTGACCGAAGAGCTTAGTGCGTGTTCATAATATTTTCAGTAATGTTTCTTTAGATTTGATATATGAATATACTAGAATTAGCCCATGGCTTTGCGCGCTTTTTTATGCAAAAAATATTTTTGACTCGTTGTTTTATCTCATTAAAATATGGGTTCATTCGATTATTTCCGAGATATTAGTACTCAGTTTATAGATTATCATTTTTGAAATGACATATAATTCCAGTGTACAAAATTAATTTAAAATCTATACAGTGAATGAAATTGCATTTTTATTTATGATCATCATTATAAAAATAGTTAAAAAAATAGAATTACTATTATTCATGTTTGTACAGATTATACTACTTTTTAATTTAACAGGCGTAACATTATTGGCTGCCGTTAAAAAAACATTGTGAGGAAATCGGTACGTAAGGAATGTTGAGGAAAAGGAATAATGGAATGAATAAGAAATGTGAATTTCTCTATGCTTAACACAACTCTACGTCGTGGGTTGGTAGGGTGCTCACGTGTATACCATCCTTTGGATAGAGGCTTATGACCTTGCATCGGTTTGCTTATATGCAGATGTGATATCATCGTACAAAAGTTTATTAAATAGATTTAGAATATTGCTTTACCGATTTCTGTATTCATTTACAATTCTTCTTCGTTATTATTAAAAAATGATATTAGATTCTCATGTGATTTCATTGGAATTGATTTAGCCGTATTTTTAACTCCGGGAATACTAACAGATATTTAATTATATTTTTTACGTTATATTTTATCAGTGGCCTTTATAACAGGTATCTACGAAATAAGTTTCGAAATAAATGAATTGTAAACTCTGAATTTCGACCATTACAGAGATTTAAAATTACGAAAACACAAAAAAAGTTATGTGTGTAAAAATAGTTAAGAAGCTTCTTTAAACTCGTTGAGCTATAATTATCAAAGCGTAAAAAACAAATCTAAATCGGTCTCACACTTGTGATACACATATTAATATATTTCACCTATAAGATGTCGGTGTAGATACTCGTATAAATAAAAGTGTCTGTTATGTGTCCACCCTAATTTATTCGAATCTGCTGAAAAGATTTCGATAAGACGTGAAATAAAAACTTTGAATATGTATTCATGATATCTGTGTGGACACAGCATGAATTATCCATATAAGACGAGTAGTTCTCATGAAACAAAAAAACGTTGTTACATCATTCCAACATATGATTGTCTAAGTCTAAGAATTTATTGCATAGATCGGTTATATCATTACGTAATAATAGGCACAGTTGAATGTGAGGTGAATAAACTTTGACCGTTACAAAACCGTTGGCTTGTTCTTAGCGCTCATTGGCAAGGGAAAAGGGCGGGGCCGGGCCGCTTCACGGCGATAATGTTTTGGCGGGAATTGCTTGCTGATTTATACCTCATGTTATTTAAATTCAATACTTTGAAAAGTTTTTAAAACCATTACTGGTTATGTTAATGTTCTAAAAAAGTAGTATTCTATTATTTAACGTAATGTACGTCTAGGTAATTTAAAACTCAAATGTTAAGAATTTGTTCGGTTATATTATGACGTCATGAACGCAACTGTTTCACCGTTGAATTACTAGGCACAAGGGGGTATGAAAGCGGCGGAGGTGGGCAGGACAAAAAATGCGCTTGTTTTGTTTAGGCGCGAACGACGGTTACAAACTATTATGAAATATTTCGTTGATTAACATTACCAGACATCTTTTTTTTATGAAGTGACTATTGTATTGGTAATCAAGTCCGAACACACGACTAACTTAGACATATTAATGCATTTACATATTTTGATAAGAGTTTATCTCAATCAGAACGACGTCAATTTTAATATATATGACATTGATATTAGTATACAACGATGAAAGACAACATTATTTTATTTCAATTTTGTAACAATGTAATGTGATGTAAATGTAACACAAAGCATTTATAAATATTAATATCTAGTTTCGTTTTAGTGTTTCGTCTATACAATATTTAAAAACTTAATATAACTGTGTTTTATCCATAACTCCGCGATTGCGTCATCGAGCAACGTTACGTCACCTTGTCATATTTACGCGGGTAAAATTTTTTGATTAGCATGTTTTGAGGTTCTGTGAGGTACTTATATACCGTATGCAGGTATACATTGCAAACTTTTTCTTTAGGAAATATCAAAAATATCACAGTGGTTAGTATAAATAGACTACCCATACATTGGCTTTGTTCAAATTGTTTTGAGAAACGATGCAAACATTTTCAAAATTAGTCATTTATGACGTACTTCAAGTTTAATTGGTTTAAAGTACCAAATAATCTCGTCCCTACGTTCGCGGCATTATTGGTCGTATTGTTAGAATTACGTAATTACCTTAAAATAATTTCATGAGACTAACATCAACGGTTTCTACACATGTGTTGATTAAAACCTGCATGTGATGGTGAGTATAAATAAATATCGTTCCGGCATGCGTTTTTGAGTTTGTGAAGATACTTTCGACGTGACCTTGACACTAGATGTAAAAAAATATTTTAAGTGTAATATTGTCTTTTAACTACAATGAAAAAAAAACAATATGGTTTCGCCATAAAACTTACACGTGGTTTTTCTATTAATTACAATACTAATAGTATATTTGTAAAACTTAAACTATAAAATTTGTAAAAAATCATTTTAATTAGTTTTTTTATTATAATTTAAATAATTAGGTGATACAACTTTTTTATAGAAAGAGGATTGATACGCTAGAAGTATCGCATTTTGATATCAGCTGCAGTGTTTGTAGTAATCAAGAAGAGCAATAGATATAAATATATGACTGGGGGCCCGACCACTATGCAAATGTTGCTAAACCGATCATAACGAATTGTTGTAGTTAATTGTAACTGATACCTTATAAATATGGTTGCTTATGTTAATTTTATATTTGTGTATTGTTTTTCTCAGATTTAAAAATAAAGATAAAAAAATAATAGACATGTCTTTTATGTTATCTTTAAATGATTAAGCTTCTTGAATTATATCTAAATAACACAGTACAAGATTATTTACCTAAAAGCGCTTACAGAAAGTTCACGATGGTATGTCTATCACCTAAAGATAACCCACCGTAACCATTTCGTCTTAAATGTATTATTAGCAAATAATGGAGTATTTTCGATGTGATTCCAGCCGATAATATAGATAATTCTTATCTCGTTAAATATTATAGTTATGTGGGGTATGTAATTTATTTTAACATAATTGCCAATCGCAGCATATAATTATCAATTATTATCTTGTAAGATATCCGGATTTAATATTTCACGCTACAGAAAAATTGTTTGTATATAGATATTTACGGAACGTGTTTGAGTTTATTGAACTATAAATATCGAAGTGTACAAAATGAATCAAAATCCTTTAGATAGTTGTGATGCACGTTGAGTCGCGTCGTCGCGAGTAGTTAATATGAATAAAATTAAAATCATCATTATTTGCCTACTGGAATCTCTTAAACTATTTTCAAATTTGTGTATATACTCTTTATCATTACGTTTTAGCATATGAGCCAAGTAACAGTAATAAAGTTGAACAGTGGTAACTTGAAATGAGTAAAATTGTTAAATAGTAATGACAATGCTACAGGAGTTGGTGTGTCATACAAATGTGTTTGAAAGATCATTTATGTAGCTATACATCTTCTCATAATTTTAAATTTCTTTGATATCATAAAAAAACCGCCAGGTGCCGCAAGTAGTAGCTAGTTACCAATATAATTAATATTCGATAATAATTCAATATTATAGTTATTTTGGGTATTAAAAAAATGAAAATAATTGTCAAATGCAGCGTACAACTTTCTGGGACTGTTTTACAAGAGGTGACAGTTTTAATATTACACGATACTAAAAAAAAATCTGTAAAGATATCTAAGCTTTTTTTATTTTGCCGAAATATAATTATCAATGTGTAAAATGGATCTCAATCACTTACTCTTATTATCCACACATTTATAAATTAAAGAAAAGCAATATTGTAACGGGTTGCTAGTATAAATAAAATTAAAGTATCTATTGTTCGTTCACTCTACTATTCGAATCGACTGTACTTATTTCGAGACTTAAAATAAAAAGACTTTTCCATGCATTATCTATATATTTTATCATCGTGTCTTTCCGTAGGGGATAAGCAACTATAATTAAATTGTACACGGCTAGCTTAAAATTAATAAAAGTGTTAAGAGTTCAAAATGGTAAAGATAAAAATACAATTATAAAATCGATCACAATCGATGAAGACACGACGAAGGTAACAAAGAGAAAAAACATTTACACGAAATACAAGTCGCGGGTACTAGCTAGTATGTATATAAATCTATTTACTGGTTTCATACCAATTAAAATGAGCTATTTCGTACAAATCATTTACTTAACATGTAATTATAACATTGTTTATTTAACTCGTAAAAAGTCAAACAAATATACTAAAATCTCAGTAATTAACTGTATCGTAATAACAGAAGGAGAAATGATATAGTCGATAATGATAACTGTATTATTTTACAATTAAACTTTAAATCTACAAATAAAGTTACAACAAAACGTACCAAAAATTAATTTGCTTTGTATTTAATATTTATGTATTGTAGCGGATCCTATATTTTTTTTGTCACCTGCATACCATTGACAGCGGAATCCATTATTTATAGAATAAGTAATTTTCTGTCACCTATATATAAACATTTCAAATTATTGTAAAGAAACTCTATAATTTTGTAACAATTCAAATAAATTACAACTTATATTTATTAATTAAATGATAAAGTGATAGTTCCAGAACGTAGTTCATAGTTCGGTCACATTATTATGTCATAGGTACAACGGAATGTGATAAGACCATCGAACCCTCGTCGCGATAAACGCATTTAATATTATGCCGACCCGAACCAAAAATATCGAGCGGCGCTGCGGAAGGCGGCTACGGGAGGGAGGTGAGGGAGGCACTGCGCGGGAGCACATTGCGCGGGCGCACAGTGACGTGACCTTGAGTTATATGTGATCGCGAATTATGCTTGATATTAAGAGACTTCTAATTTTATTATGTGTTGTAAGATATGTGTGTACTTAATAATCTGTAGGAGTATTACTAATAATTTTATAAACTATGAATGTGTAATGAAATAATTGTCATGTACAAAATATGAAGAAATCTATTTCTTCGAGAATTAATTAAGAATTCTATATTTATAACATCCAATAATATTAATAGCCTAATAATTTTGGAATGATAACGATACTTTATGGGTACAAAATTATTATGATCCACTTAATTTATTCATTCTTATAATTTTTGGTATATCGTATTTTTTGCCTTTGAATCCGTTGAATTTATAAAGTACCTTGAAATGAACAGTGTTTCTCATTTCGAATAATGAAAAAGAAGAATAGACCTACATTACAATTATAAGACGTAATCGACTTAAATGGTTTGACAAAAATTTAAAGTGTGCCGATAGTTTACTTTGCACTATCTGGCAACGTCGCGATTTCTCAGGACGTTTGAAACGGCCAACTACAAAAGTTACGAATTACGACGTGCGCGCTGCGTTTTTGCCCACGAAAGTGCACGGAACTACGAAAATATACTCTACAGGCACATGCGAGTGAAAACGACGACCAATTTTATTTTTTAATTTTAACATATTTGGAATCAGCAGAGCGCGGCGAACACGATAAAATGTGTCTCCCCTCCTGCGTCCATATATGGGACGTCCGATGCAGATGGACGCAATACTCAATGCAATTTTGGCCATACAGGACGCCCGTCAGTTAATGGTCTATATATATATATATGTATATGTATATATGTAACAGAATGACTGGCTGACATATCAACGTACAGCCCAAAGTACTAGCGCTAGGACAGTGAAAATTTCCACCCGGCTTCTTTTTACACGGTATGTTAACGTTAAGGAAGAATTATTAGAAATTCAACTCCTAAGATGGTGAAAATGGTAATGAAAGTTCATATGAAAATCCGTCACTTTCCCTCATTTATTCAATTATTCTTACATATCCATAGATATAATATAAAAAGTAGAAACCAGGTATAGAAAACGCTTCCTAAGTTGCGGCAAATTCCTAGCAATAACACAAACAGGCATCGGTTAAAGGTGTTTTATTAGCCTACAGAGTATCATTAGTAATCAACATATTCTACAGAGAACTGTCGTTTTAATATTTTACAAGTATATTATCATTGGATCGTAATTACACTGGATATTAAATAATGATATATCCTGGCTGGCTAGCCCGAGATGGTAACACGCTAAAGATATAGGAAGTCTGATTCTTAAGTGATATTTTGTGATAATATTGGTAACTTTTTTAATAGATAATCTATATATATATAAGCGAAATACCACTGACTGACTCATCACGATTTCTCAGAAACTGTACGTCCGATTGACTTGAAATTCACCATAGTTATTCATTTTGGGATGTAGACGCTCATTAAAACCAATCCTAAATACATTTTTCAGCTACAAATATATATTCTCTTATGCCCGGTTTCTGAAGCCGTCAGTTAAACTATCAATAGCTATTGATTCAATAACGTTATCCATAAGACAAGCGGCGTTTAACTGTCAATGTTTCTGAATACAGAATGAGACGTAGACTGACATTTCTCGTGTCATTTTGTATTCAGAAACCCAATTTGACAAGTTATCGAACCGATAGCGCTATTAAACAGATAAACTACAGTTAAAAATGCTTCAGAAACCGGGCATTAGAGACACCGACAGTACATGACATTAGGCAACCGTTGTTATAGTAACCAATAACATTATACCCGTGGCAATAAGTTTATTTTTAGGGATGCGCAAGCAATGCTCGAATCGAGCCGAATCGAATAATGATGTTAAAACTGTATTTTGAATAGACAATTCGAATATTCCTATATTTTTAAATAAGGTAGAATTATTACACTAATAGTTATAGGAAAAGTTACAAAATTTTTTACTATTTTAATCATTCAAACATAAAAAAATCTAAAAAGCGATTACCTAAACATCAAGATTAAAATAAATCCATATTAGTGAAAATATTGATTGAAAATACATTTTCTCAGTGAATAATTTTATAGCATTTCAATTTTGACAAAACTTTAACAGAAATATCTGAATTATTTTGTTTCAAAGAAATTTCAATATTTTGCTATAATATAATATTTTACGGGTTTCTAGAATTTTGTGCTCTTATTTTTTATCACCTACATAAAAAAATAAATAGTTTTAAATTTTAGCGCTCAAAATTCGTTAACAACTAATAAGGTACAAACGTATAGCTTTTACTATATTGGAATATTTTGTGTGGTCATTATTTATAAATTAAGAAATCGATTATAGTTCATAAAGAACCTTCCTTCTGCCTTTAAATAAAAGTTTTCAAATAAATATATGGCATTTAATTTCTTCAATTAATAGTTTTCACTTTTTCTCTCCACTTTTTGACTAGAAATAGAGATACAGTATTTTTGAAAGCATTCAATGGCTGGTATCGACTGTGATGACGTTACTGGTTAGTACGTAACATTCTATAGCTAATGTTTATTTGACGCATAAATGAAATTATCTGAATAATCCGAATAGTTCGACTTATACGAATCGGATTTCGAATTATATTATTCAGTTCGATTCGATATCGATTAATTCAAATAATCGCACATCCTTATTTATTTTGTGTTCATTGAATTAGTATGTTTTCATTCAAAAATGTCATTTTAGGTTAGTATTATTTCGAATTTTTGATTTGGAATCCATAGTTATAATAAAAAGTGTCTATACATGATATCAAAATACCTTTTACTACTTTTACTTTTTACTGACTGGATATGAAAGTTTACTTATATTAAAAAACTAATTAAAAAAAAAATTGTCGGTCTATCAGTCTGTGATCTGGGTAATCTCCGAAATGGCTGGACCGACTTTGATGGAAATTTTACTGGCAGAGAGTTAAAATTGCAGGCTATGTTATTTTAGACTAGATGTTATTCGCAGTTTTGCCGGCAGTGGAATATCCGAAACAGTAAAACCGATTTTTACAGGACAATCGCTGGCAGAAAGCTGACTTCATAAGGAGTAACATAGGTTATTTTATTTTAGATTAGCTGTTACTCATGACTTCTTTCGTGTGAAATTTAGCAAAAGTATGTTGTTCACTGTTGACATGCGCATGAGGCGTGCACTGTACTGGACCTCCAAGAATGAATATAATTTTAATTAATATATTTGTATGTAATTTGCTTAATTTGTCTTTTGGCTATTTGGCAGCCATTTTCTTTTATTTACCGCGCTCGCTTCTACATAACTCATTAAACCATAGCTTCGGTAAGTTGGCTCTCCATTTTTCGCGTAATGATTTCGAAATATGTAGAGGATTTGCCCATCGACTTCCCATTTTTGTCCACCTTTTAATAATAAACAAGTTATGAAGATTTAAATTGCGTGAACCAGCGTTCGAAAAAACTTTAAAAATTGAAAATGACAAGGTGGATTCTTGAAGTATGTCGTTTGCCCACGTTTGCCCATCTTTTATTTTTTGACAAGTCAATTTGTAAGGACCGTAAGGGGGTGGGAAAGAAAAATTGAAGGATCGAGAATTTTTGAATGATGCATTTGAATCTATACCTTTTCCCACGATTACCTATGTTTTACTTTTTTGAAAAGACAAATTCTAAGGAGTAAAAATTGGGGGAAAAAATGTGAAGGGTCGAGAATTTTTAAATGATGCGTTTGGAACTATTCGATTTGCCCACGTTTGCTCATCTTTTATATTTTGAAAAGTAAATTTCTAATGGGTAAAAATGGGGGAAAAGAAAAAGTGAGGGGGTCAAGAATTCATCATTTTTCTTCGATTGTCCACCCTTAGTTACAGTAACACTTTAATTAGAATATGACGGTCTACACTATAGGAATAATCAATTATACTGTGCCTACATCACGATTGATTTTAGAAAACAGGGACTTAATAAGGGCCACTCCCATACAAAAGGATATTCTTTCTATTGCCCATCATCTTCTTTCGATTACCCACTCTAAGTTACAGAGATATTTTACGAAGAATATGACATTCCATACTCTAGCAATTATCCAAAATTTACCACACAATTAATATTTGAAAACTGGGACTTAATAAGGATTATTCCCATATAGAAAAACATTCTTTCGACTGCTTATTATATTTTTTCGATTACCCACTCTTTGTTACAGACATATTTAATTTCTATACTTTACAGGGACCGTTATATTCTAATTACAATATCATTGTAATTAAGGGTGGGAAATCGAAGAAAAATAATGCGCTATTGAAAGTATGTCCGTCTGGATAGGAAGGAGTCATATTAAGTCTCAGTTTAGAATTCATCGTGCGGTAGGTAAAACATTCGATTAATGCTAGAGCATAGAACGTCATATTTTTCTTAAAATATGTCTGTAACTAAGGGCGGGCAATCGAAAAATAAAAAAGCTTGGGCGTACGAAAGGATGTTCTTTTGTATGGGAATGGCCGTTATGAAATCCCAGTTTTCCACAATTAATCGTGCGGTAGGCAAAACATATTCGACTATTGCTAGAAAAATAGAACGTCATATTTTTCTTAAAATATCTCTGTAACTAAGGGTGGGCAATCGAAAGGATATTCTTCTCTATAGGAACGGCCCTTATGTAGTCCCAGTTTTCCACAATTAATCGTGCGGTAGGCAAACTATATTCGATTATTGCTAGGGTATAGAACGTCATATTCTTCTTAAAATATCTCTGTAACTAAGGGCGGGCAAACGAAAAAAAGGGCAATCGAAAGGATATTCTTCTGTATCGGAATGAGCTTTATTAAGTGCCAGTTTTCCAAAACTTATCGTGCGGTAGGCACAGTATTATTGATTACTGCTAGAGTGTAGACCGTCATATTCTAATTAATTCATCTCTGTAAGTGAGGGTGGGCAATCTAAAAAAAAGTCATGAATTCTCAACCCGTCACTTTTTCTTTTTCCCCAATTTGTACCCCTTAGAAATTGAATATTGAAAAAAGTAAAAGATGGCGAAAAGAAGTAGATTCAAATACATCATTTCGAAATTATCGACCCCTCAATTTCGCAATGGGCACTATTATAATTCGTAAATATTAAAAACCACTTACAGATAGATATAGAGTTTTATATTGCGATTTACATTAATACAACATTTTGAGAGTTCAATGCTTTATGTATTTTTAATTAAAAAAATAATCGTCAACTCATTGTTTATAATTCAACATTATAATTAATAGGTACCTGTTTTGAAATTAGACATTTTATTTTGGTTATGTTAACAATGTCTATATAACAACATCTTTAAGAGAAATTGTGTAACTTAAAATTTTCATTACTTTCTTATATAATGTAAGTGAGCACTGAGAGGATTCTATAGCAAGTTATAGTTCCAAATATGTTGTTGTTACTAAATCCCATCCGGCACACAATTAGTATTTACATATTTAATGTACACGTTACATATCACAGTAAGTGGCGTGCGTGTTTTTATGTAATGTGTGTGTGTGTGTGCTTAATGTTTTTAAAAGAGCATTTCTGTAATTCTACCTTTTTTCACTATTACTTTAATACAATTTTAAAAACGCGTGCGAAGCCCCGGGTACCACCTAGTATTATATATAATATATACATAATATCATTATTTATACTACACAAAAAGATGCTTAAAATAATTGTAAAGTAATCAAACAATTACAATATAATTCTCAAATATCACATAAGTTGAAATTTGATTTCTAATTACTTTAAATTAATAAACACAACAAATAGACTTAAGAAGCTTTAAAAAGTAACGAATTTCGAAGTTGTTTAACAATATTTTGTAATTTTTTGTCCTAAATTGAAGTGGTAATTATTTTATACCTGGCCACTGCAAAAATCGACACTGTATATGTATTCTAAATATGCGCGTATAGCATACGGGTTATTTGTACAGACTATTGCTAGGCTCCACTTTGTTAACATTAGATAACCCTCCAAGAAAAAAAGAGCTTTTTCGTTTCGGATTTTCAATTACGTTGCTTTGACACAGATACATTATCATTGTATGTTAATAGAATTATAATTTAATCTATAGGCAGAAATAAAACAGCTCAGTACAGTATTCTCCTCAGTTTATCAATCGATTTTCTCTTCATTTCACGACATATTATAAAACAAAGTCGTCCGCCGGGCCTGCTAGTTATGAATAATAATTTTGGAAATAGTTAGTCTTTTCTTTCATACCATCGGATCGACAAATTGAAGATTTTTAAGTCTTTCTCTATTCAGCATCTTCAAGTTTTTAGCCCTTGTCATGGTCGAATTTCAACCACTGGACGACCAATTACAATAATAATCTCACAGGATTTCTTGTATAAACTTTTAAGAGGCATTGAATCAAATCAATAAATCAACTTTACGAACGTTGATAATTAACTAGTAAACGATACGGTGAGTCCTCACGGAATGGACTGAATCGTGACTTACTGATATACACGTGATGCGGTCCTATCGTTGTAACTACTATCGGTAGGTCAGTGTATCGATCGTATTTCTCTATATACTTCAAATTATAATAGAGTTTGTAATATTATAATGAACGTGTCCACGCAAACAATATTCATGATTCGTTAAAGACTCCATCAGAAGTTAAATAAATCCTAACTAATATCGTTAAGGCAATAGTTAATCTGCTTGCATGTTTGTTACATTTTGACGCTTTAACCACTCGACCGATGACCATTATATCTTGCATACATGCTAACACATGTACAAGGGAAAGGACATAGGCCACCTTTTATTCAGAATAAATTAATGTTCCCGAGGAATAGAATCAACGCCAGTAAAGTCCCGGGCAAAAGCTAGGCACAACTAAAAGAACTTATTATTCAAATTTTCGACAAATTATTTTTAAGATATTTTGTTATATGACACTTGCATTCAATATTACATGTTTCGCATGTATATTGCATTTGGACATTATTTGTCCAGGGTTTGTGCAACGTAAATTAAGTACAAACCTGATTTATAACAACTCTTAAGAACTCTTTTCTATAAACCAACGAGATGTACAACACTCCGGGGATAAATATGTCATTGCTGTTGGAGTTTTAATTTTTATCAGAACTTTACTAGTGCTTCAAAAACGGACAGAGAAATCACGTTCTACTATTTAATATGACGACATGTAGGGACTTTTAAAAAAATAATATCCAATAGAAAACTTTTTTTCAAATCTAAGAAATATCCTACGCCTAGGGGACAAAAAATATCATTGCCGTTTGGTTTTATCAGTTCATATCAGAACTTTCCGATTGTTACAGAAAACGTACAGACAAATTACAGTCTATTATTAAGTATATTATAACACTTCAAAGATTTTTAGATCCAAAGTATTGTAGCATAAGTTATATTTTAATAACTGGAAGAGATTAAGAGAGTATAATAACAAAAAGGACTCACATTTTGACATCTTCCCGTATTGTCCTCACGCTAATCAGCTTGATACCTTAAAAGAATAATATTATGAAACAATAATTATAAGTGAAACCAACATACACGAGTGCTCTAAATGGATTTATAAAAGCATCTGATAACATAATTTTAGGTCACCGTATATAATTCGAATGCCAGACATAAACAATAATTATATATATATATAATGTTTATCAATTTGATCATACATATCATTATACTACAATTTGTATCAACAGCAATAACTTTAGAGCGACTAACAAAAAAACTATTAAGGTATAATAGCCAGTTGTTTTTAATCACGTAAGGTCACATAAAAAAACATTACGAAATTGATAAAAAAAATTACATACTAAATAACATAGGTAAATACCATTGCTGTTTTATTTACATTTTGGTATTTTTATGTTTTGTTTATTCACTGAAAACAATGAAAAATCGAATTTGGTATGATAAAATTATTTGTGGTTAAAATTATAAAGAAATAAATGTTATATACAATGAGAGTATCAATATAATATATTATAGAAAATCGATGTACAGTTTCACAAGAGTTACAAACTTACACAATTTCAAAGGTTAACACAGAAATGATAAAAATTATACAAAATTCGTATACACCAAAAAAATAACAAGTGTACGGTAGATTTTTTCGTATATGCTATTTTTATATTTCAGATATGTCACATGCTTTAATTATATTGGATAAGAAATTAAATAAAGGTTTTATACTACTATTATTTAAATTTCTCATACATATACCTTAATGTACTTAGCCGAGAAAACGTCGCTGTAAACGAATTCCACTCTACAAATTCAAAGACTAAAAAAGTATTCATAGCATTATAATATATATATATAAATATATTCTATTTAAATAACTAAATGTGGTATGCAATATATTACAAATCATAATTTGAAATCTGATAGGTATCTATAATTTCCGGCGAACGTTGGTTCACAAACGATACCCATTTAGAAATCCACTCCTTAATTACACATTTCGCAAGACCAAAGCGATAACAAAAATAACTAGATTTCAGTTTTTAAATGGCAAATTCAAATGAATTAACCTATGATATATACCGAAATATACGCTTACGGATAGGGAGATGTTGGTATTACGAATATAGAAGTAGAATTGTCATAGATTTTATAAGCCACATAACTGTTATATATATATATATAATCTGAATTTGCTATTTCAAAGTCGGTATTAACGCTAAAACACAGGACATTGGTGTATGTATAATTCAACTCAAATGGTGTGAAGCAGATGACTTGGTCAGATGAGACGGCGGGTAGAGTAGGTTCCTGTGGAGAGACCGATGGTTAGATGGATCGACGACATCATTTGTCTCGTGAAAAACAGAAAAGAATAGCGTGAACGGGAAAAGGGTTATACCCGGCAGTGGACTGAAAAGAGCTGTTCATGGTGGTGATTAAACCATTTCTACTATCTATTTGCTATTACGAAACACATAATTAGGGGATAGTTTTAATCTATCTTCATATAGTAATAAATAAATAATAAAATAAATAAAAATAAAAAGCCTTTTTATTCCTTGGATTAACATATTACAAATTTCTTTTCTAGTGTTTAAAGTTAATGATTTTGCTTAATTTTTCTAATAAAATTTTTGTGTTAGTTTCTTAAACCTTGTTTATAATTAATTATATCTAAGTAGTAAGTTTTTTGTACTTTTTACTTATAAAAAGTTTTCTCTTATTCATAACTTTCTGTTACTTCTACAAGAACCCCACATATAGTAATATAGATCATAATAGGCGGTGAAAAGCAATGTAATAGTATTACGGAACAGAAATTAAAATTGCTTGATCTTGACTTCCTAGTCTTACTATTTATCTCTGAGTATATCTGTGTATACTAATTATCTCTGAGTTATCACAATTCAGCAATAAAAAAATAACATAAATATTGTCGTCTCTCATATCCATTTAAAGCTAGTTATTGAGTAAATCACTATAATACATTAACATACGTCGTTAGTACTGTTAGTAAAATTGTCGTTTAGTTGTTGCTTCTTCGTCGTTGCTTCTTAGATAAAATCATATGAAATCACGTTTAATAGATAAATCAAAGCAGCAAACCGGACTAATCACAGGTTGTAATCACTCTATGACGAAAATGGTGAAAATACTAATATAAATAATTATAATGCAATTCTAACGTTCTATAGAGCACATCAAAATATAAGCGTGGCAAAGAATGAATAAATAGGAAATAAATCTTACATAGTTATTGTTTAATATTTAGGTTACATATTGCACAACACATTCAAATCAATTTATATAGTACGATAGCTGGAGTTTGTTCTGCATATTAATTGCATCGCGCAAAATCAATAATATTGCAAGCTAATCACCTTGAAAACAGCCGATGTTTCACATTTCCATGGTCATCTGATCAGCAATTAAATATGCTTTTGTTACTGACACAATGTAGATTATTTTGTAACCATCTTTTATACTGACAGTTTGTAAAACTAATATTATTGATGTCTTTTATTTCTATCATAATTAAGAAAGAGGTTAGTTAAGAATGATCTTCTTTAGCTCCATCTATTTATAGCATATACATATTATATATTTAGAACGAGTTCTTTATTTTATTTCATTTAAAGCAACTTTCTCGCGTACATTTTGAGCTACAACAGCCACTCTTGCAAGGAGGCTGATATCCTGAGGGTTACTTCCCTCAATCGCTGGGGATCGTCATTATTAGCGGGGCAGGCCTAATTAAGGCGGATGATGGAACACCGTGGTGTTTTAGTTAATAGAAGTCTGAGACATTACCCTCTTGCTCCTCCGAGTCAGTAAGTATCCATGTACGCATCCATTCATCCCCACGTTAAAAAAGACTAAGAGCCTGAAAGGGAGTGTTCCTTGCGGTACCGCTCTGATCACCAGAGAGGGCACGGAATGCAGTAAAGATGGGCTTGGAACACACCAGCTGGTTGATTAGGACTTGGTCCTTCCCTGATCCCGATGTAATTTAACTCGTAATCTTAGGTGTAGCGCTTACCAATGAATGCGGGCGCCAGCGACTTCCTTATCCGTGACGCAAAGCACAAAAACGAGTTTTTAGTTGATATAGTACAAAATAATGCCCCGCGTTTTTCCTAGTCGTAGCAAAGGGCTATTGATGAAAGGTTTTCTTTGTTAAAACAAGTAAAAAATAAGTTAAGTTAGTGTACCAAAAAAGTTGATTGCACAAATAGGCCCGATGACAAAGCGTCACCTTATTTATAAAGTATATTAAAAGAGCTGTACACTTCTTAAAGAGAGAGATATATACACAATGAAATGTCAAAGCAATAGTTTAAGCTTTAACTATACGAAAATTTTGGTGCGAAGATTTCACATACAGACTTATAATGCCGTTCCTCTGGTTGATGGTGGATAAATAAATAATATAATTTTCTATCAAAGATATTGGATGCTTTAAAAAGACTATATACCCTTAATATTGAGTTATTTTTCTCAAATTTTATCTAAAAAAAAAATCAAATGTTATTCAGAAAATGAGTTAGAAACGTTTAGCTATAGCTTCCGATATTTATGTTTCTCTGACCAATGAAATTACTGCCGTTCATATATGAAAACCCGGTACATTGCGACAAGAATACGTCGTTGTTGCAACTACAATCCACATCAACATTGTAACATGGTAATTTGTACGAGAAATTGTTAAGTATACGGTTTACTTTCATGTCACGTCAGAGGCAAAGTTTCGCCGCATTATAAAAAATTCATTGAAGGTGTATGTATTGATCGGTGTTTGATTAGGTAACTCTCTAACTTTACCTACGCAACGAACACGTGAAATATATTTACGGTAAGACATTAATAATCTTTTACACTGTTATGACAAGGCCAGATTTTGTATACGTTATAAATAGACGAATTAAATATATACATATCATATGTAATTTTGCATTCCTTATATTCAAGGTTTTTACATTCATTACTTATCTACGTACATGTAATTTACCTAGGTATGCCATTTCAAATGTGCTTCTTGGTGCCGAATATATAAGTGGTTCGATCTGTTGGACTACATTAGTATTTAATATTCTTTATCGAAATAAAAAATGTTTTAAATTATAGACAAATCTGCTTACCTTTAAGTTAGGAAATATCGACAAAATATTTCAAAAAGTTCACTATAAACACTATAGTTCTCTGATGATTTCTTTTATGTTCTTTCCCGTATGTAATATTAACTATATCACTTTATAACATACATAAACCTACTAATTGTTTGATATCTATATATTTCTTATATACAATGTTTAATGGAATGTACAATATGTTACAATTTCATTAAAATTTACTACATACACTGTTAGTGCAGCCGCATGCCCGATGCGGCGTGTTCACCCGAAAAACGCGGAACGTTTTCTCATACGACGATAACTTTGCGCATGCGTAAGTTATTCACCAGGTTATCGGCTTTCCCTTTTTATTTTATAATTATCAGAAAGGGATGAAATTCGTGGAGAAAACCATGCGTAGTGTTATTGATGAATTTGTTAGCGGGAAAACATAGTTGGGATTTGTTGTAAATTAATATAGACGGTGCTACAAAAATATACTGTTATATAAAGCATCGTATTTTTTTGACCGAGTAGTATTTTGAAGGAAGAGAAAGAAGCATGTAAGGATAGAGAGAAGTCATGCTTCAGTCGTGGAACATTCACCTATATAGAAAACCAAAGTCCTATCCCAAAAACATGTGAATAGAATCAAAATTTCATTTTGGTTCCGTATGTCTAGAAACAAAACACAAACATAAATAAGAAGTACTTATATTGAAATTTCTATAAACCCTAGCTGTAATTAGTATATATTGTATTTTTCTTCCGGCTCACTCAATAGTTTCACTCCCTTAGGAATCCTGGGAATCTGGTGGTTTGTGCAGAGAACTATTACTATATACTTTTCTGTTCTCATTTAGTCGAAATCTAAATGTTTAAAATTATTTCTGACGAGACCTTAACTATGAAGTTTTGGTAATGTTAACATGCACTTTAATAACCGGGATATCGGTTGTAATTGTTCCAGAATCACTGGAATATTTCCTAAGAAACAAGCGTAAGAAATAGAAAACATATCATAGTATACGCAAAGAACATCTGACCAGAGTAGACTCGCTGTGGATAAAACAGAACTAAGCAGGTGTAGAATTAATCAGAGGAGGAAGCCCGACTGTATGGTGACTACAGGACCAAGAAGAAGGTCCTGCAAGTTGCCATTAGTCGGGCGAAGGAGGAGGCATGGGAGGAGATGCTCCAGTCGCTGGAGAGGGACCCGTGGGGGCGCCCATACCGCATGATGCGGGCAAAACTTCGCGGCCGGGTGCCCCCCACTACGGAAACTCTCCAGCCGGAGGTGGTTGAGAGGGTCGTGGGAACTTTGTTTCCCGACCCTCCGAGTATTTTGTCTCCACCCATGCCTCCACTTCAGGCAGCAGTTGCGGAGGGGCTTGTCGACCCTCCTCCTCCAGTAACGGAGGAGGAGATGGGGAGGGCGATTGAGCGCCTCCGCAACAAGCGAAGAGCGCCCGGCCCCGATGGGGTCCCGGGCCAGGTGCTCGCCCTTTCGCTGGGCCATATAGGGGGGTGGTTTCGGGAGCTGCTCAGCCAGTGCTTGTTGGCTGGGCAGTTCCCGAAGCCCTGGAAGCAGGGGCGGCTATGTTTGCTTCAGAAGGAGGGCCGCCCCCCGGACTGCGCGTCCGCGTATCGGCCCCTCGTGCTGCTGGACGACACCGGTAAGGTGCTGGAGAGGGTAATTGCCTTCCGGGTCGTTCAGCACCTAGAGGGGGTGGGGCCGAACTTAGCGGACGCGCAGTACGGCTTCCGGGCAGGGCGATCTACTATAGACGCCCTGACCCTCCTCAAGTCGCTGTCCGCAGAGGCGACCTCCCACGGGGAGAGGATTTTGGCGGTGTCCTTGGACATCGCCAACGCCTTCAACAGCCTGCCGCACGTAGTTATAAGGGAGGCACTCCAGTATTTTGGAGTGCCCCCTTACTTGCGGCGGCTGTTGGAGGCGTACTTGGAGGATAGGGAGGTCGCCTATGTGGACGGTGACGGAAGAATGGTCCGGCGGGAGACGAGGTGTGGGGTTCCACAGGGGTCGGCCTTGGGCCCACTCCTGTGGAACCTGGGCTACGACTGGGTGCTCCGCGGTGCGCTCCCTGTCGGGGCGCACCTGATATGTTACGCGGACGACACCCTAGTCGTAGCCCGGGGGGGGGATTGGGAAAATGTTGTGCGCCTGGCCACGACGGCCACAACCCTCGTGGTTGGGCGCATACGACGGTTGGGCCTCAGGGTGGCCCTAGAGAAGACCGAGGCCCTTCTATTTCATGGGCCTCGGCGGGGGCCACCACCTGGGGCCCACATAATTGTTGAGGGCGCCCGTATCAGGGTGGGGACCCAGATGAAGTACCTGGGCCTCACCCTGGACGGGCGCTGGCGATTCGAGCCCCATTTCAAGGGGCTCGGTCCTCGAATTGCTGGGACGGCAGGGGCGCTCGGCCGATTACTACCCAATATAGGGGGGCCGAGCGCCGGCTGCCGCAGACTATACATGGGGGTCGTGCGGGCGATGGCCCTCTACGGGGTACCGGTGTGGGCCGACGCCCTCGGTGCCGCCAACGTGCGCGCGCTGCGGGCAGCGCAGCGCATTGTGGCACTGAGGGTGATACGGGGATACCGCACCGTGTCCTCGTCGGCGGCCTTCGCGCTCGCCGGCTCCCTGCCCTGGGAGCTGGAGGCGAGGGTGCTTGCCGCCGTGTATGAGTTCACGGCGGCAAGAAAACGTTTAGGGGAGCCTCCGGCTCTCAGGGAGATTATAGTAAAAAGACGGGCAGAAAGGGAGGAGGCCCTGGAGAGGTGGAGGCAGGACCTGGCGGACGCGCGGTATGGAAGATATACCGTCGACGCCGTCCGCCCGGTCCTGCCGGAATGGTGTAATAGGGAGTGGGGCTCCCTGACGTTTCGGCTGGTGCAGGTACTCAGCGGCCATGGCTGTTTTGGCTGGTACCTGCACCAGATCGCTCGCAGGGAGCCCACCGCCGCATGTCACGAGTGCGGCGCTGAGGAAGATACCGCGCAGCACACTCTATCTGAGTGTGTTGCGTGGGGAGAACAGCGCCGCGCTCTGACTGCGGCGGTAGGTGGTGACTTGTCGCTGCCGAGCGTGGTTGTGGCCATGCTCGGCAGCGAAGAAGCATGGATGGCCATGGCCTCCTTCTGCGAGGAAGTTATCTCGCAGAAGGAGGCGGCGGAGAGGGTCCGAGAGCTGGACCCTCTTAGCGGCCCTCTCCGCCAAAGGAGGGTCGGTGGAAGGAGGCGGCGCTTTGTCCGCCTCCTTCCACCTCCGTAGCCGGACCTGAGGAGGTGGGCCGGGGGGCCCATCTCCTCCTTGCACAGATCCGGCTGACGAGGGGAGGTAGCTGGTTGTGTACCCAGTCTACCTCCCTATTAGGACGGAGCCCGGTGGCCTTTCGCCGGGCTGACCGATGGGGCGACATGGTGATAGCCCAGCACGATCCCATGTCGCCCCAACCAAAATCGGCGGCCGGTACACCGTGGGGTTTTAGTCCGTGCGAGTCGGACATAACCCACTCTCTCCCCCGGGAGGGTGGGTATCCATAAAGGATTTCCCCACGTAAATAAAAAAAAAAAAAAGGTGTAGAATTAATAAACAAAAACATAATTATTTCCTAATTATATGTAAGCGCTCTGATGAAACTAACTTGTCTTTTTCTACATTAAAGTGCTTTTGGTAGCCAAATTATGTATCTACGACTACAAGTATAAAATTATATTGTCTTTTTACCGACTTAAGCTGACAAACTATTGTCTTTATGATATAATTTTAAAAAGAATGAAATAAACCTGATAAAATAAGTAAAACCAAGAATTTTCTTTGGCACATATAAAGCTTTATAATTAATCTCAAAACTAAATTGGAAAGGATTCAACAGACTTTGGGCACAAACAATAATCAAAAAATGTCGTTAATGCATGCATTATATTTCCTGTCATCCCATAATTATTCAACTTTTGAAGAGTATAGTCGATAGCCACCACAAAATATAAATTACCATAAGAAATTTTTTATAAAGGTTATTTAAAACGAAGTACAATCAATTAATTAGTATTTATTTACAAATTCCATTATTAAATACTAGAAAAAGTAATACCTGGAATAAAATACATGTAAATAACTAAATTCGTATTAAAATAATAAAAACAACAACTGGAAACCTAGAAAATATAGCATAAATAACAGTCAGAAATCATCGTCTATAAAGAAGTACATTTTGACGGTCCTGGAAGTTCAGACGGTTTATAGTGTGGTGGGTCTGGTTGAGGACCAACACGATTTCGCAAAGTCCTGTTTAAATGCCAGCACCTACCATACATCGGTTTGTCTCTAAACGCACTATCTTTTAATCTCCATCCATAATCCCAGTTACTACAACCGTTAAAGTAATATCTGTTCTCGGGTAAGATTTTCGTGCGTTTCTCTAAATATTGTAACCTTCCAAATTCTGGTTTAGGTTTATAGATAATTTCTGTAATTCCGGGCTTTACTGGACGCATAATAGGATCCGTTGATAAATCTGTATTTGGTCGGCTCAATTTAGGATCGTCTCTTGGGTCACCTAAGCCAACGTCCGCAATTGAATGACCGGACCTAAGATCTTTAATTCCTAGTACAGACACACCATCTCGTATAGGAGTTTTCCTACGATTGAACCCGGCTACAATATGGTCTCTTGTAATGGTAGCCAGTCCACCTACCATGTTAAAAGCTACAACATCGCTTTCATAATAATTAGTGGGTTCTCTTGTTAAAGTTGCAGCTTCTTGGATCTTCTCTCGATGTTTGTGTATCCAGTTGAGTCGTAGGCGATTCTCTTTTTGATAATTTTCTGTTAGAAATATAATCACGGCGGGGTCACTTATGTCTTTTAAAGGCATCTTAGAAACTTAAGGAAGCAAATAAAAATAACTAATGAGAAAAGACATTATTATTCAAAGAAAAGTATTCATATATTTTAGACATTTCGTCTATTTTGAAATGTGTTGAAGTCTTTTTTACAACCAGTTCTATGTCTATGGTAGAATTGGTATTCGTTTAACTTTAAATTAAGACTAAAACTTTTTGAAACTACATTGTAGATAAAACATAAGCATTGAAAATACGTTTATATAGGAAATTTGAAATTCCAAATGTTTTGGTCTATGATCTTAGATGTATGGATTGATTAAAAGTTTCAAGTAAAACAAGTCCAAGTTAATAATCTTGTGGTAGGTGGTAGAGCTACGCTGAAGCTATTACTGGTTTCAGCATGAATGGGTCGGCTCGCCCGAGGTAGTACCACCCTCTCACAGAAAACCGACGTGCAGTAACAGTGCTTGCACTGTTGCGTTTCATTTGGTCAGTGAGAGCGCCGGAGGCCCACATATTTAAAAGGCCGGCAACGCACTTGCGAATCCCCTGGTGTTGCTAGTGTCTATGGACGGCGGTGATCACTTACCATCAGGTGACCCACCTGTTCGTTTGCCCCCAATAATATAAAAAAAATAATAATAAATGATATTAATTAAGAAGGAGCAAACTAGTCAAATTTAAACGTAATAGCGTTGAAACTCTTTCACCGCAAGGATAATTTGCATGAAATTTTGTACTTAGATAATGGTTTATTTTCCAAGTACATCAAGATAGATGTCATAAGTACCATAATTTTATTTTATCGAAAAATGTTGATCTACCATTTACCATCCAGGTATTACATAAATTATTCATACATTACCTTACGTTGAGTAACGATGCATAGCAAGACAAGCTCTTAAATAGAGCCATTTGGCGACAAAATATACTAACTTACGTGTACAAGTGTACAAACATTCTATGTCTGCTGGTTCATTTCATTGGAATATTAAAGAACAGAAAGAACGAAAGCCGAATGTATTTTTCTAATCTGTGAAACCAGACCACAGATAAAGTCATTTTATAAATACCATTTTTTTTTTGTTACTACACTCAAGAGCCATTATAATGCCGAATACATTTACATTGTCTCACTGAGTAGCTATTTAAAATATTTTGTTGTATGTTTATAATTTATTGTGATATTATGTTACACGGTGTCTAAGTGATCTTAAAAGGAGGCGAAAAATGAAAAAAAAACCAGTCACTTGAAAATTTGTTTAATCATCAATAAATAAAAATTGTTTGTTTGGAACAAAACAACCATAACTATTCACACATCATACAACTCATATCGCGAATTACAATTATTAATTTTCTAATTAATCTCTAATAATACTTACAGCAATCTTAAAATTAAAGTTGTACATATTTTATTACCACAAGTAATTTGAGATTTTTTCATGTAAATATCTAATATTTATATATGTATATATATATATATATATAAAGAGAGAGAGAGAGTAATTCCAATTAAAGATATTTTTATAAATTTTATACTTGAAGAATTGGTCATAGTATTGTAAAATATTATATTTTGTCCAAATAAATATATATATATATATCATAATTTTATTCAAGACTCAGAATAAGCTTGTTACATTCGAAGGCTAGAACCCAATTTATTATTCATTAAATTAGCGGGAAAAAAACATTTTCATGAAGAAGAAAATATCTGCACAATATTCATGTAGTCATGTAGTGAAACAAACAGTTAATCGAAACTCATTTACAGAATAAACTGTCCTATTTGGAATATTTCTCTGTTGCGGATGTCAACTAAATTCATCAGTGTTCATTTGAAAATGTACATTGTTTAGCAATATGTTAAGTAGCTGTTTACTTGTCGATTTTAATTGACATATGTCAGTTATCTAAATTCTGACCAATCTAAATTAGTGCCTTAAAAGATCAAAATGATGGAATGGATCAGAGGGGGTGCCTTAACTGTCTGTTATTATAGTACAATGCGAGGTGATAGTTCCTAGGCGAATGATAAAACATATATCGACGAAATAAACCCGAATTCATAATAAGTACTTAGCAATATTATATATGTCAGTATTAGTGACGTAGCGTGGATACCAGTCGCGCACGCGTCACAAGCAAATTAGTATTTCCCACTTTAGGTATGAAATCCAAAGGGTACCGAAATTTTAACATCTAAGAATCAACTCCCGGTGATCAATTATCGTCAACAATACGAACATGAAAAACGCCGGCAATTTATTGATACCGTTACAACAGGTAAAATGGCTACACTTAATAAAAGGGGATTCCTCTTTTCGTAACATATTGAATAATAAAAACTCCTATGTTCATTTTCGTTGGACTCAAAAATTTTAAATGAAATAATTACAATTATTAGTTTCAATTATGAAATTTTGTAACTATTTATTATGAAATTTATACCCCTTGAATAAAATGACACGCACCAGGCGCATTTACTACGCTACGCCTCTGTACTTAATAACTGGAAAAAAATATTATTTACAAACAAACATACTACGAAAATTTATACATATGATGTTACATACGTACACGTCCATTAATTGATAAAACTAACCAGGTATGCAAATATTGTATGTGCAATTTGTCATAATTTATAATTTGGTTATGAACAAATAATTGTTTACGATCGAAAAATTACAAACAAGTTAGTATACAATTTCAATATATTAACTACATAAGTTTTTGGTATATTGGTCATTTAATAACTACTTCACGACAGTTAGGCTCTGTTTTATAATATGTTTAAGAGTATTTAACGTAAAAATATTATTTCATTTCTACGAGATATCGAATATTTCGTTAATAATGTGAATGTTGTGTCAGGGAATTACACTAAAACTAATGACACACGAAATACTTCATGTTGTTACCCAGTAGGAATAGATGTATGAGGTAAATTAAAATTTTACATAACTACTTGTAAAACTATTAGGTACATATACCTAAAATAAAGCTACATATTGAAGTGTACAAACACAGTGCAACGATATTATCAAAGGAGAATACATCGAATTAACGCCTTGCGTTTCGACTATCATATTTCAAATTCGACAAACACCGTCTATTTATCGTTCACGCTTCACGTTCAAACAATTTCTCATACGTATCGATTATATTTCTGATTCCAACTATCGATACTGCCATCCGACAAATCGAACATCGAGTTATTTCAAAAAAATATTGTTTTTTTTTTCTGTAAACATTATTATATTAACTAACTGGATTATAACTCGTCAGATCTTTCGATTATAAACTATATAAAGTTATTAAAATCGTATCTATCGATACTTAACAATATCGATAAAGTTTATATGATTTTTATAGTTTAGCATTTTAACACGATTTGAATACAGAATGAAATTCCGAGGCAAATACTGCGAGAACCCCAAACAAATATTACACACAAGCGTATATTGTAACCACCTAAATCGTTAATTCATTCAACCAATAGGAACGAAGCTTATTTAGCAGTCAACAAAACCATTATTAAAAATGTAATACAATCCAAAAAAATACCACTTCAGTTAAAATTGTGCTCTTCGATTACAAAGAGAAGGTATTTCTAAAAATCTATCGATGGACGATTTGGTTTCGCTATTCGCCTTGCAAAATGAGTCTTTTACACTTTTTGTGCCATTTATTTATCACATTTTTAATAACAGTGTATCGATTAATTGATCTCGTTTATGTGAGAAAATTTATTCGGGTCCCTCGGTAGAGCCAACACGTTGTTACAGAGTAGACCGACGACGGGGTTTTCGAGGTTTTCGTATTTGGAGTTCGTTTCGGAGGAAAGGCTGACGGCGCCGCTGCTGTCTCCTTCGCACGTATTCTCACTTTCCTCTACGTTTTGTGAGTTGACACTCGATTTCTCATTCTTCTCCACGTCCTTCTCTAGAACGTATTCGAGTTTCTCACCGGTGTACGTGTCGTCGTTCGCCAATTCAATCCAATGCGCACGGTTGCTCTTCACTCGATCAAGCATCGGTTGTAAAGATGATGACAATACTGCAAACGCCTGAAACAAATTATAAATAGTAACCCCTCGGCTGATTTTTTTAAACTCAGATCCCAATATGGCGGATTATGTTTCTAATTTCCATCGTACATTGGACTGTCCAGGGTTTAAATTACAACAAAATATAAATTACTAGCTGCCCGTCACGACTTCGTACGGGAGTAATTCGAAGAAATTTTTTTTTACTAAATGTCTATAGTATTATCTTGTATAAGAATGAAAAGACAACTGAATATTTCAACGTCAATCTATCAATTCTGTCAATATTTTTAAAGATTTCTCTAATGACTTATGTCCAAGGGGCCGTTCAAGTATTACGTAAGCAGAATTTTTGTAATTCCTGACCGACCCCTCCCCCTGGTCAACAAAGCTTTCTAAATGTCTATAAGAATTTTTTAATCTATTGCGGTTTCTTTATTGCTTCAGGGGCAGTATTTAACAATTTTAGAAATAGGAATTTATAGTCTATAGAGGAAATAACTTATAGTGGTTCGCTACTAGAGCCATGGTAGCCCAGTAGATAAGACCGCGTGCCCTATATATTAGATCTACAGATTCATATCCTCCCATCTCTTATGTCACCAAAAATAAGTAAATCAAAGACCATCCCGCCACCTTTAGTGCTTATGTAATACTTGAATGGCTCCTAACTCACTCACTATATATGGAAATTTTATAAGCAATTGTCTCACTTTCCCGCAGGATTTTTCATACATATACTTTCATATAAACCTTGTCCTAACAATAACACATACGACAAAACAAAAATTACCTAAATAAACGTAGCCTTTTTAAAGTCATGCATTTACATACATTTGGCAATGTATTTTTATTTATATAAATTAAATCATATTACCCCACATAAACCCATAAACTACTTTCGACTATCACTAATCAAATTCAACACAACAGTTAATCCATTAAAATATACATGCCTATTACATTTTTCATGATACAACATAGCAATTATAGCTAATATAACGTGAACGTGGTGAAAATATTTTATTTGTCACTGTTATATCACAGGTGATGACGTTACGTGAAAAACTATATACATCACACGTCGCGGTTAATAATAACATTATCAAGTCACGACGGAGAATGATAAAGGCAAAGACATTGTCATTGACAATGACAAAAAATGAAGGAATGAGGTTTAATTAAATTTATTCGATTACTCGTTATATAGCCAGTGATATGTGAAAGTTTCTATGTCTACTTTCTGGTCTTATAAACTTAAAATATTATAACGTTATTTTATAAACTACCTCATATATAGGAAGACAAATCGTGTCTATAAACTTGACTTGCATCGCCGGTAGCTGGTCCTCCTTGTCTCGGTTCATTATATCCTGAAAACAGAATACATTTCTCAACTTATAATATATATTATGTAATGTTCACTGTATAATCAAATTAAACTTATAGTTGTCTGTAAAGTCGGTGTACGGACGATGATTTTACGTGACAACGTCATAAGAAAACATTGATGAAAAATTGCATACTTTTATGAATTGAATTGAATTATTATCACTGAAGTACCGATGGATTGGAAGGGAGATATATGTGTCACAAGCCGAACACTTAGGCCGATTGCGCTTCTCTATTCCTTGTTCCGCGCTCTCGCTTGCACGCTCGGCTAAGGCAGAACGTGACAATGAGTCATGCTTTTTCGTGCGTGCAGCCGGCGTTCATCGATTTATAAGTCGTTATCACGTCAAAAAGGTTGTTTTTTTGGTACACCCTAATATATATTATGTATATAAACTTTCATATCTTATGTAATAACTGACACAAACACTTACGATAGGAGTCAAATTCAAGTTCTGCCTCTCTAAGTCTCCCTGCCTGAAGAATTCCCCCGCGACTAGAGCGGCCACGCGTCGCTCCACGGGCCAGGGTTTCGTGATGGCAGCGAGGTCGCACGCCGTCATCAACATTGCCCTCAGCAGCCCGCGCCTGTCCTCGTCCTCCCCCCATACTTGCGTCACTATTCTATCTGAACTCACCAGATCGATGAACGGTTTGCGTTTGCTAAAACACATCAAATTGTTAATATTATTACGAACATACGAGTTCTCGTCATTTTTTATGACCGCTTTGAATACAGCCCAGTTCAGATTTGCGTGTAATTGAATTTGAAGTAATGATTGCTCAATTGGTAGAGTGTTCAGACACAGCGTCGTAGGTTCGAATTCTAGCAACTGAGTCGGAACTTTCGGTGAAGGAAAAGATCGTGATGAAACCATAGCATGGTGGAAGGGCTTTTTTTAGATCCGCCTGGCTAGCTACCATCCTCAAGTTGTAAATCTGTCGCCAAGCACCTGTTGGTGTGTTCCAGCAGCTGTGCTTGAAAGCCAGTCTCCCTCTAGGCTTTAGCGTGGCTACCATCTTAGACCACATCATCATTTAACATCAGATGAGTTTGTGGTCAAACGCTAACCTATAAAGTATATATTATACGAATCTAAAATTGACATTTATTTATGCTTAAGTTGTCTCGATGTTATACATATAATATAACACGTATTTATATAAAATGAATAAAGAAAGAACATGCATAACAGAATAGCACAAGTTAAATAGAAATAAAATATCCAAGGAACTGTATTATGGATATTGTTTTTTATAAACTCTTATACTACTATACGCTTTTATAAGAAACAAGTCACTTACTTAAAATAAACAGCTAAATCTGTGGATAATATAGCATCTTCAAGCACTTTGACAACCTTCTCATAGTCATCCGAAGACAGGTTAACCAGTATTTGATTACCGGGCGAGTTCAAAATCATCAGACACTGATCGAAATGATGATGCTCCATCGTCGACGTGGAATATAATTGTGCTAATGGTGACGAGGCTCTGTAAAAAATAAAATAAAAATATATATTTTTAATTTTTTTTTTTTTTAAGTGAAACTTCTCAATTTGAAATTATGGTTTGCAAATTTTTTGAGTCACGAAAAATGGTAGAAGTAAACAGTGTCGGGTAGAGTATTGGAAACGCCGGTTCTCGTCCAATCACAGAAGTTAAGGTGTTCCTTTTTTAATGTTTCCCTGCAATACAAAAGTTTCACTTCTGCCGTTTTTTTTTTCGTTTTTGAAACGATGTCTTGCGGATACCACTTCCATCGACGTAGGTTCGAATATAGCAATGTACCCGAAGCTTTCCGTGATGGATAATAACGTGATATAACAATAGCATACTGGTAATCTTTTCCAAGTACCCGCCTGGATAACTACCACCTTCAAGTTGAAATTATGTCGTCATGCAATTATGGTGTATACCGGTAATGTGTACTTGAGGTCCAACCCCATTTAGTTTTAGTAAATTACCGTATTAAGCTAATATTGCCATTTAACAATAGATAAAATTACAGCCAAACGCTAAAATACAACAATACAAATACAAAGAAAAATAAAGACCCGAACGCAATTTACATGCGTCTTATAGGCAAGTAACACACAATTATACACGTGATTTTTCTGGTACATACACTCATTCAATCATTTAAATCTACCTGACTGAAGTCATTCAAAAATTCCATAAATTACATTACTTTTACAGTTTGCTTTTACACCCTTATAAAAGTGATAAAATTGCCTAAGTATATCGGAGTTTTCAGAAACCCTACAATCATAGTTAACGAGCATAATAAATAAAAGTAAAATATATAGACGTGGACTAATCAATTCTTAAATTAATTTTGAAAACGATCTAAAATTAGCCTCCTTTTTCGAGGAGAAAACAGGAGACTAAAAAATCATGATTTCCTCTATTTTATACAGGTATAATCAGTCCGAGCTGCAGTTGACGCTCACATGCTTTTTGGTTTCGCTCTTTCGGGCGGAGTGCAACAGTAATAAACTCCTATTCAATACCTATTCTACAAATTTCTCCCAGGCCGTATTTCCTTTTAACAACTACAGGGATTTTATTTTAGAACTTACTTGATTTGGAAAGAATTATTGGTCCCTCGATGATCAAGATCGTGGCATAGACATCCGATGATCAACGCCAAGCATTCGAGCTCCCCAAATATCTTCCACCACTGCGTTTCCTGAAAATTTAGAAAAATATTGATATTAGTTTGTAATTGGTATGTACGATTCCGCGACGAAAGTCTGCAAACACCTATAATGTCATATTTATTATAAAAAATCTTATACATTGCTAATTACTTATTTGTAATATAAAAATTTTCTTTGAAAAATGTATTGATATATACTTACCGTCAGTATAGCAAACATCATTTGTGCAACATTGAACGCGTGCCTCCAGTTATGATAGGTTACATTGCGGTAATTCTTCTTGACGCTAAGCAACCATCGGCAGAGGACGCCGTAGTCTATGTGAAACCGTTCGACGAAATCCAAGTCGAGGAACATACGGAGACAGGCCCTGAGGGTATCGTCGTCGGACATCTCGATGTCGTCGAACGCGAGCTCGTGAAGACTGAAGTGGGCTGAGGAAGGTATCCGTAGCGACTGAAATGAAGACTATCGCATTGACTGTGTCATCTCGATTAAATAAGTAATGCAGAATATATTAGCATTAAGAAAAGAAACACATAATAATAACAGTTATATCAGGAGTATAATATCTCTAACAAAGATAAAACATTTCAGTACAATTTTCTCATCTGCTTGTTAGCCGATTTTCTTAACTTTATTTAGTACTAGTAGTACACTTCACGCTGCATATATCTACAATACCTGTACACTCTTTGGGGGAAAAAAAAACTTAATAATGTTGAAACTTACAACATTAATTAAATAAGCCCAAATTTGCGCGGAAACCGAATACACGATCCATTGTTAGAATTATTTCGCTGCACTACGAAACATGTCACAGTGTACAAATTTGCAACTAGACTGAGAAAAGAACAGCACAACTTTATAGATAATCTTTAATATTTATTTACTGCTTATAATTCGTATTAATCAGGGTTAAGGGGATAGACCGAAAATGACTTTAGAAACAAATAAATTACTATTAAAAACAAAGGGCATGTCTTAAAATATTTGTTCGCCTGTCACATTCATAAATTACTAGTATTTCACTATGACTTTAATGTGCGCTATAAAAAAGACTAGAGCCTAGCAGCCATTTTGAAGTTTAAAAAACGCTAGCATCACATGCAAAAGGCTTTATGGAGTAATAAAGAACTTTAGTGATTTAATGGTCATAGAAATCTTACACAAAAGTCTACGATACTTTACGTTGTTTCTACGAACATTCTAAAATAGTTATTTCAGAATATATATAGTTCGTGCTTTCGAATATAAGTTTAGTTGCTGAATTAAATGTCTCGCTGTGAATTGTATTAATCAAAAGTTTGTTAATCATATTGTTGTACTATGCATTTCTAGTTACAAACTATGTACTGAGCAAAGTGACATACGAAAGAAGTTCACACATTTGACTGGAAAACGTGGCGGGTCGAGTTGAGCCGTTTAACTTTAGAACGACGGGAAAATAGTACCACTATATTAAAACTAACAAGTAACCAAAATTCATGAGCGTCATAATATGACTTTATATTATAACTTACAAACGAAAAGCTTTAAGTATTGGTAAGCTTACAAGTACTCAATATAAATTGTACATATTTAAAAAAAAATTACATATGCCCATTTCTTTAAATTGTCTGTGATTAATCAACATAAGCATAATTACCACAAAATAACGTTAATTTACCTTACAATCATCTATTACAATATAATATTTCACGTCTTAAATTGTATTCTTCTATAAGGCAATCAGTTTAAATAATATTGATACTAATTTATATATATATATATATATATCTTATAATCTGATAAAACTATTTTATCAAAAGAAAGCAAAGGCTTAATTTTCACACCATCTATGAAATATTGATGTAACGAAACGCCGAAAAATGTACTGAACTCGTCAAACGTTTTGACGTCTCTGAATATAGCGAGAGTTAGGCACAGGCTTGCGCGTAATATAGTCAAGAGTTCAATACAAAACAATGTTAAAATATTATTACAAGAATCTAAAATTTACATTTCTTTATCTTTAAGTTGTCTAGATGTTATGAATATGATATAATATGTATTTAAACCCAAATTTGTTTTCTGCGCAACTATCTTCGGAGCAGTCGAAACGTAGTCACATATTTTTCTCTGCCTAGATTTTCCCATGACATTTTCCGTCATCGGTAATCAATAGTGTTACTTATTACATTTTAATACCACACCAAAAATTATGACTTTTCATACACTATAATTTCTTAAAAACAAAGATAATTAACCGGTGGCGGTTACCAGTCCAATGTGATAGCACCTTAACTATTACAAATTGCGTAAGTAGGTGTAAACTTACCCGTAACCGCTGAGCGTCGTCTAGTGAAGCCGACGCGTGGTAACTTAATACCTGTGAATATAAATAATACCTTAATAGACTTATATAGTTTTACGAACATCTTGTTACATTTATATTGGAAAATATGTACGAGATCAGTGAACTATTGTATGGACATTGGATAGTTCTTTAATCTCTGTCTATTAATATTAATTAATGGGGAAATTGTAGTAGCATCCTAGATTTAGAATTTTCAACAGAATACAAATGTGTTTTTAAACGAAAACTTAATATTAAATATGTATCTTTTAAATAAAACAATTATCTATTTGAAATGTTACAAAACCAAATGAAACAGATTACAAATAAGAGAGAGTATGTGAACCATGTAAATTAATTAGTTTTTTGCTGAATTTCTTTTCATATTCTCAAAATACTCAGGATGAAAAATATTCCTTATCCTTCTGCATGTCTCTAACACTCAGGATATCTATAACAATTTTCATTGCGGTCGATTCAAAAGTTTATTCGTGTCCTTACACGAACAGACAAAGTCTGTTTCGCATATATAATACCAGCTTTGCCCTCAGCTCCGTTCGCGTGAATTACGAAATTACTTTTAAGTGCACGGTATTTACTGTCATAATCAGTGAAATCAAATTGAATGCTTCAATCAATTATGACAATTCAATTATATGTAACCTTTTACATATTATGTTTAACATTCTTGATACATTTTGTTATGCAAAACGGTCACTGTAATTTAAAAATATCACATCTATGATACTATCGATTTTCTTAACACTTTAATTTTAAACAATTTTCTATTATATCATATTCCTACTTAATATTTGGTATTATTATATTATATTTGGTAATGGTTTATGGTAATATTGTAACAAAATCTACTTAATCTCATAATTTGTCTCATGTATTACCTAATTTAAGAGATAAATACACTAAAATTTGAACTAACAATACAGAAATAATTTAAAGAAATCATGGTGTCAATAGGTTTATTGATTTTAGAGTTATAAGAGCTCTATCAGGCATACTTTATAGGTTTTAGCGTTTGATCACAATCTCATCTGCTGAGTCTAAGATGGTAAATGAGCTAACCATAGAGAGCGTTTAGCTCTAAATCGCAGTTGCCGGAAATTACCAACAGGCGTTTGGTGATAGATTTTCAACTTTATGGGGTGGTAGTTTGCCAAGCGGACTTAGAAACAACCCTAACACTATACCATGTTTTCATTATGATGTTTTCCCCAACCGAAAGTTGCGAAAGCTCGCAAGGATTCGAACCTACGTCGATCGACGCGGTGTCCGACCACGCTATCAACTAAACCATCACCGCTTCAAAACATTGCATGTGGACGAAATAGAAAAGAAAACTTACATCAAGTGTTACACTCTGTTTCGCCATCGCTGTGATTGCCTTTTCATACATATGAGTATTGTGGATGCCCATGCCGCAGAATATCGCGAACGCTTCCACAAAATTCTCGTCGTTTTTTGTGAACAGTAAATCATCGAACTTGTTGATAAGCTGGAATTAGATAAATTACATATAAGTTGACCACTATTATATCCAGGATGTCCGCCGGAGAGATTTACGAGGCCCATTCGTTTGCTGCCAAAAATAATATAGCTTTTTGAACTTTTGACGTTGATTAATGAATATTGCTAGTACCAGCAAAAACTAGGCCGTTCTTCAATCGCTAACGAACTTATTAAGTTCAAAATAAAGTCTAGTGAGTGTTGCTAGTTTAGGATAAAGTATTCATTTGATTATCAATGAAATAAACAGCCATAAAAAAAACATTTTAAAGTGATGAAATTGCTTTAAGTTAAACAGAAATGAGTTTAAATAAAAATATATATTTATTCCACTACAGAACAAAAAATCAAGAAATTATCACCAGATTGAGTTTTGGGCACACAAATCTGACGCACATTCACTGAATCACTAAAACTGATAAAAACAAATGTAAGTGTGGACAAGACCTGACTGTTTTACATCTATTAATAGAATGTGCAGCATTTAACAAAGAAAGACGATTATGTAATATTTCTGACAACTTAAAAAACTGCTTGAACCAAGACGGGTGTCCGCGTACCTTAATTTGTTGAAAAATGATAAATGCTTGAAATCTAGTGTAATCTACAGTATTAGTACCATGTATGTATTTTGTTAATAGTGGTAGCTAATGACATGAGATGTTAAAAAGCGACCTAACATAAATAAAATAAAAAAAAAGAAAGAAAATCACAATCACATGAAAATGTACGATAAATGTATTGACACATTGTTACATTTAGGACCGAGAAACAATCAAACTGACCTCTCTAGAAGTAACTAAACATGAGATGAAATGGCACCATTCGTTAATAACAGTATTTTCTAACAAATATTTCATATAATACGGAATAGTAATAGGAAATTTTCTTTATTTCACATCGGAGAAAGTATAAATTGAATCCGACATCTGGGCGTTATTAAAACGAATTAACTTTATAAAATGGTTTCTACAAATGCGTGTCGCAATGCGCAACTGTTGGTTCATCAAGTTACACAATAAATGTTATTTAAAAAAAAACAACAATTACTTTTTGAAACTGCGACTCGTACTTAAATTATTTTATGGCATTTAAAACTGAATACCATTTTCGAATATTACGATTGTTCCTTTGCTATAAAAATTTATAAAAAAAAAATAGTTTGAAAAATTTCATAGTCCTAATGTATTTTTTTAAATGCTTTTATAAATTATATTAACAACAAATTTTTAATACTATTATAAATGTAATTGTCCAATTTACCCAATTTATTTGAATATTTCTTTTTATAAATATACCGTTAGCTGGGAAAAAAAAAGGTTGGAACTAATGAACACGGCAGTGTATGAACTAAAAAGTACAATGAAACCTTCATTCTTTCATTCAACAATACTTATCTTAATTGCATAATGAATTAATTCATTCTAAAATCATTAAATACAAACATATTCTACTGCTATATTACTAAAATGTGTTCAGGTATGCGTCAGGTGAGGCTTAATTCCCCAGCTTTTAAACTGAAAACGCTAATTCCCAAAACATACTAAGCTTGTGTGCATAAGCCTCTCTCATCTCATACATATTGGGCGCTGACGCGTGACGGTCGCATTCAGCCGCATTGCGCTACACGGTAAATAATTCCGTACAAATCTCTTTTACACTATTTTACTTTTCACTGCTACAGGACATAGGTCTTGCGTGGTCACCGATAATAATAATATTCTTAATTATCCAATAAATACAGTACAACCTTACCTACAACTGGTGAGCGACAAATTTAGTTAGTACTCATGGAAATCGTAAGCAATAACAACGGAATTCTTTTTTAGTTAGATGATTGTTTTTAGCCCTTTTTAAATTCTTTTTCACTACTGGCAACCCACTCAAAGACTGTTTACTGCCATTTTCATGTACTAAATTAGTTTCTTCTGCTTTATGCTATTTTCTCCTATATGTTTCAGGCTTTATAATAATGGCGTGTCTGCTATTTCTGGAGTGTCTTGTGATAATTTCAATGTTCTGACAATATGGTGGCTCCCTTGTTAGAACTTTCCTTGACATTTTTGTGGCATCTCAGAACTCATGCTACGTGGTATTATATCCCATTCACTTTACTCGTGTATAGGGATATTAAAAAATAATTGATTTTTATTTACATCGATTGTGAATTTCTTTTAATCGATTTTTTATAATCAATTTTCGAAGTATTATTAATCGATTTTTAATTATATATTTTTGGTTATATAAATTACGCGTTTAAATCGATTTTGTTTATGTTGATTTTGTACTGAAAATTTGTAACCATAATGATATTTGGTTTCCTTATTCCTAACTTTTTAAATAATAGAAAAAATCGTTTTTTTTTTTCAGTACTCGAATTTTTTTTTTTATCGGTTTTTGGCAAATCGATTAATATTGAACAATTTTCCATTGATCTCGCGTCCCTGCACGTGTACAATAACCGAACTATATTACGTAAAACAACACCAGTATTACAAAATATAAGTTCAAGTAACACAAGATTTTAAATAAAATATACAATCCACTACATAACAGACTTAATATCCCGCCAAAAACTCGTTATTACTAGACAGTTCATGAATGAAATAGACATCACGCATACGTTCAGTAACCCTGTAGTAGATAATCTGTATTAAGTTTTTATTAATTGCATCGAGACAAGTTTATGAACGTCATGTTTTATCTGTAAATAATATTAATTTGTATACATTTTTAGGTTTTAATTATCAAATTTAGTCGTATTAAAAGTTTGAACAAATTATGTTAGTGGCAATACATAATAAGGTAATGAAATGTGTAAAAATAAATAACGAAAACTTAATGGTCTTTCTCTACATTTTCAGACTCAATTTCTAGAAGTTAATATCAAAATAAAATATTTTTGGTCACATAAAGCTATGTAAAAACACATTACACAATTAAAAAAGATTGTTACGAAACTTTGTTGTTACAAAGCGATAGTATTCCGCTACTCCCAAAATAAATATGTTGGGCAGTTTCATTGTTTATTATCTCACCTGTATAACACCAATGATCCGGCCTTCAGAATTCTTAATAGCCATGCATAGGATGGTGTTGTGCTTGAAACCGGTACTCTCGTCGACTGACGGATCGAACCTTGGATCGGCGTATGCATCTGGTATATTCACTGTCTGAAAAATAATACCAATTTTTTTATATCAGAACATTTACTGCAAACCTTAACCTCTTCTATATAACATATAGAAATGCAACGTCTCCATAATGATTTGTTCTACATTTCTCTCGGGATACGGAGAAAGCCTTGATAGGGTAAATAAAAGATTTTTATTGCATCCGAAGTATTAATATACGAACATTATGCAGTATTGCAAGTAATTTAAAGCAATATAAATTATTATACAATTTTATCAATCACTAGCTTTTGCTCGCGACTTCGCTTGCGTTAATGTCTCTTCAGGCGGCAGTTGCGGAGGCGACTGTCAATCCTACCCCAGTAATGGAGGAGGAAATGGAGAGGGTAGCTCAGCGCCTCCGCAACAGACGGAGAGCGCCCGGTCCAGACGGGGTCCCGGGTCGGGTGCTCAGCCTAGCGCTGGGCCATCTCGGGGGGTGGCTTCGGGGGCTGTATGACCAGTGTCTGTCGGTAGGGCAGTTCCCGAAACCCTGGAAGCAGGGGCGGCTCTACCTGCTGCGGACGGAGGGCCACCCTCCGGACTATGCGTCCGCGTTTCTGCCTTTAGTGTTGTTGGACGACGCCGGGAAGGCGTTGGAGAGGATCGTTGAATTCCCGGAACACCTGGAGGGAGTTGGGCCAATCATCGCGGACGCGCAGTTTGGCTTCCAGACAGGGCGTTCTACTGTGGACGCCCTGTGCCTCTTAAAGTCGCTGTAGACTGAGGCGGTCTCCCGTGGGGAGAGGGTTGTGACGGTGTCCCTTGACATCGCCAACGCCTTGAACAGTCTGCCGCATGGTGTCATAAGGGAGGCGCTCTGGTATTTTGGGGTGCCCCCGTACCTACGGCTGCTGTTGGAGGTGTACCTCGAGGATAGGGAGATCGCCTACGTCGATGGCGACGGAAGGATGGTCCGGCGGACAACCAGGCGGAGGGTTGGGTAGGGTTGGTGCGTCTGGCCACGGCGGCCACAACCTTCGTGGTCGGGCGCATCCGGCGTTTGGGCTTCGCTCGATAAGGCCGAGGCCATCTTGTTCCATGGGCCTCGGCGAAGACCACCACCTGGGTCCATATAATTGTGGAGGGCGCCCGCAATAGGGTGGGGACCCAGATGAGGTATCTGGGCCTCACCCTGGACGAGCGCTGGCGGTTCGAGACCCACTTCAAGAGGCTCGGACCGTGGATTTCTGGGGCGGCAGAGACGCTCGGCCGATTGCTCCACAATAGAGGGGGGCCGAGCGCCGGCTGCCACAGACTCTACATGAGGGTCATGCGGGGGATGACTGTCTACGGGGCACCGGTGTGGGCCGACGCCCTCGGTGCCACCAACGTGCACGCGCTGCGTGCCGCTCAGCGCATCGTGGCACTGAGGGCGATACGGGGATGATGCCCCAACTTCAAGCGGTGGTCGGTACACCGTGGGGTTTTAGTCTGTGCGAGTCGGACATAACCCATTCTGTCCCCCGGGGGGATGGGTATCCATAAGGGATTTCCCCACGTTAATAAAAAAAAAGAAGTTCTGAAAAACTAAAAAAAGAAATTCACTTTTGCCTATATAATATTAGTCAGGATTTTTTTAACACAACAAAATATTAACGCGATTTTACTAATGTTTGTTTCAGAATTAAGGTTTTATAAAAGTAAATGTGCAGTGGAGTCAAAATGTTATTAAAAATATATTACAATTAACTGAAAGTTTCTACTCGACTCTCAGATACTTTAATAAACGAATACCTAAATTATTACCTAAAATTATATTAGAAGAAATTATACAAATAATAAATAAAATATTATTTATACTCGCACTATAAGTTCAATAACCATGTAAAAACATTAATTTACAAGCGAATAATATTTTAATTAACATTTGACAAACGAAATGAAAACTCTCTTTCATCAATGTCATTCTAACCGAGCGAGCGCTTAAATTAAGTCATTTATAAAATATGCAAGTGAAAATTCTGTAGAACTCTGCACAAGTTTTATAACACGTGAATGAATGTAAAAAAAGAACACTAAATTTAATAATTCCATTAATGTTTAGACAACATTCAGTATCTTTATTTCAATAGAAAATTATTACTTAAATATGCTTTTGTGTTTAATTCGACTGTACGGATTGCGTACTGGTTGAAGATATCGCCACGCTGTAGACAGCACGCAGAGTTACGAGTATGTACGTTTGAATCCTAAACCGGACAATTATTTGTGTTAGTCACAAATAAGTGGTTCACTTTGTGTCCGGAATTGTATGTTTAAGACATATATGATGCTTTACTTACCTCGCCCGTCGTCGCAACGTAGCCTGTAATGCCAATGTTTATTGGAAATCGACTTTCATAGGGCGATGTCCTCGGTGCGCCCGGATCTGAGTCGTCGCCTGCCTCCAAATCAAAAACCCGCGAAAAACTACCTTTCGATACTTCATGTACTAAAAGAACCTGAAAACAAAAAGAACAAAATTTTAAAATACTGGAGAGCAATAAATCTTTTTACAACTGAAACTTTCGGCGCAGAGATGATCACTTCTTGAAGATTATAATAAAGCCAAAATAAGGTTTTTTATATAACAGAAGTGCCAAACGGTTATGCAATCATACTAATAATATGGTAGCTAGGCAATGGTAAGTTGGCTCTATAAACATTAACTACCAATGCTTTTTATAAACCACACTACTTTTTAGATTAAAATAAGCAATAGGTACTAAGGATGCTGCCTTAAGGTGCACAAAAATGTATTATTATTTTGGTTATGCCTGTCAGAGTCTGTTCAGAGGTTTTACTTCGAATATCGTCTAGGTTGTCTAGGTGGTAGAGCTACGCTGAAACTATCACTGGATTCAGAATGAATGGGTCGGCTCGCCCGGAGTAGTACCACCCTCTCACAGAAAGCCGACATGAAGTAACAGTGGTTGCACTGTTGCGTTTCGTTCGGTCAGTGAGTGTGTCGGAGGCCCACATATATTAAAAGGCCGGCAACGCACTTGCGACTCCCTTGGTGTTGCTAGTGTCTATGGACGGCGGTGATCACTTACCATCAGGTGACCCTAACCTAACCCACCTGTTCGTTTGCCCCCTATAATATAAAAAAAAATCGTTGGACGCCGTATTACATAAAAATAAGACTCCGTTATACCAAGATATTAATTAACTAATTCACTCATTCCTTCAAATTAATCCTATGATTAAATAAATATTTATCGTTTCAATAGAACATACCGTATTTTGTGTGCAATACATTTATAATATAATGAAATATAATAAAACAAAGTCGCTTTTCTGGTCTGCCTGTGTGTTACGTTACTTTTTCTAAACTACACAACGTATTTTAATACGGTTTTCACAATATAATATTCAAATATCTTCCGAAAAGTTTCTCATATACAAAACATGTGTATATTTATATAAGACAAGAGAAAAGTCGACATAAACTCATGAGTCAGTCAGTCAAGTCCAATTTGAATAGTTCATATGAGGATTTTAACATTTTTTTAGATTTTATTTTTAGATACACCGTCAACGAAGTCCAAGTTTTGCCTTTCATAAGTTTTTTAATTTTTTTATGATCTTCGAATTTTAGGGGTATAAAATTTAAAGATCTTAAAAAAACACTTAAAATCTTATGAACGGCTAAAATTGGTCCGGGCTCATTTTGAAATACATATCATGTAAACCCAGTTCCTTTGTGGCACAATAACAATAAAACTAATGAACGTATGGGTATCTGATGATGGTCATTTATATTTCGTAGATGGTTCTAGGTTTATATATTTTTCCGTTTCGATTGACCCCCTACTATTTTTAATGGCACACGAAGCCGGTGGGAATCAACTAGTATTTAAATACATACGCTATTAATAACTTGTATCTTATTACAAAAAGTATTCATGTTTAAACTGTTACGCATCGCTCCAGTCTGTATACGAATATAAAAAAGGTTGTTGATATATCTAAGAACAATAAACTCCAACAGCATTTCACTGATCACCAGGAAATTACTAAGGTTTGTTTGGTTTACATATAATGAAACATAGTAAAACCCATTCTAAATAACGAAACAATACGTCGTTATTTAAGCCCCAATAACACTCATTTCAATGTCCTTCAGCCATAATAATAGACATAGTCGTAAATATATAGTATGTACGCGCAATGGGATTCTTAGAAATGGGTTCGTTTATTTGTTACGTGGTAATGGCTTAGCACGTTTACTTACGGTATTTCCCTACTACAGTATTATTTTATCGTAGTTGTTTTTAAACTTGTTCACTGAAAATATGGCGAGTAAAATAAAATATCCAAGCATCAACTGAGCAATGATCAAGTCCATTTTTTAACCGACTTCAAAAAAGGAGGTTATCAATTCGACTGTATTTTTTTTTAATGTTTGTTACCTCATAACTTTGGATTGGGTAAACCGATTTTGATGTATTATTTTTCAGCTATATTATTAGGTTAATGTAATAGTTTAGTTTTTTTTTATATTTTTAATGTCTTCTTGTTTCCTTAGTGTTTCTTGATATTGAAGTCGGTTTTTTTTTTTTGTAAAAGTAATATTATTTGCTAATCATTTGGCCCTACTATTTCCCGGGACATGAAAAACTAGCTTTTGTTTGCGGTTTTGTTCGTATTAGTGTAGATTTGATATATTCCTCGAGCACAATAGAACTTTGTATGATAAATAATAGGTATCCTATGTAAATGTAATGGCAAATGCAAGCCTACAGAAAAGAGGCACATTTTTAAGAAGCAACAATAGCATGGCTAGTCACTAGCAAAGAAAGACATATTTAGCAAAGGCAAAAGCTCGAGAGTGTACTTTTAATATTAATTATTTCCAAGTAAATATACCTATCAAAGCATAGCCTAAATTAAAAAAAAAGGCTCATTGAATAAACTTCAATTTTGTATTGTTTATATTTGGCTTTTTCGGATGACGAGTTAAACCTAGAAGGACTGGCTCTCGAGTGCAGCGTTGGAACAGACCTATAGGTGTTTGACGACAGATTTTCAACTTGACTTGGTAGCTTACGAGTACGAGTTTAGAATAAACCCTACCTCTATGCCATGGTTCGGCTGTATTTGCGTTGCTGTCTTGCAGCTAGTGGTCGATTTACGTGCCGCCCTTCAGAATAACGAAAAATAAAAGGATCGATACAGCGTTTTGCGAGTTTGCTCTCGAAACTAATCGAACTGACATTAGAATTTCATACATATATTAAGTTGTTTTATTTTATAGCTGCCCGCCCGCCTTTAGTTATTAATCTGTGGGAAAGCCATCTAGTTCCAAAAAACTATATGCATCCCTGCTCTATGCGATGGTTTCATCGCGACGTTTCCCTTCACGGAAAGCTCCGACTTATTCGCAAAGATTCAAATCTACATCGATCGACGCGTTATCCGAACACGCTCATCACTAAGCTATAATCGCTTCGAATTTGAAAGCAGTATTCAGAAATATGTTTTATCTACATGTGGACCCAATTAACATTAAGATTTTACAAGTGTGAATAACCATTTCGTTTCAGAATGTATGAAAAAGGAAACTTAAAGAAAATATATGATAATTATCTCCATCAAAAGATAATTTTAATGTATTTTCTTTTTTATAGCTTACATTATTTAATTAACTTATTTGATAGAAATATAATCTCGAACGAACTTTAAACCTCTTGAACTTAACTATAGCTTAGATTTTTTTTAGAAAAGGTAGTTTACACGACAGATTAACTATCGCTTAGTTGTATCATATATCTTAGAGCAATAAATTTAGAAAAGAATGTTCAAATTTATACGTAATATTTATGGCACAATAATATAACAATAATGATTTCCACACTAACTATTAAAGTGATTTTTACCAACATAAAAGCGTAGCCATGTTTATGTTCATATTTTATTTTACAACTATTGATGAATGTAATTTTTTTAAAAAATGTAAAACATAAAATAGTATTCTATCCTTACGAATGTGAGTTTCTTTGTTTGTTCATTCCGCTTTCACGCTTTAACTACTCAACCGAACATCATGAAATGTTTTATATATATATATATATATATATATATGCCGTTGAGAGTATAGAAAATGACATACGATAATTTTCATAGTGAAAAAAGTACGACTCCTGTGGTATAGTTCAAATATACATTAACCTGAACGAGGCTGCGAGCAAAAACTAGTATTTAATAACTGACTTAATTCATTGAGGACCATTTCAAAAAGTAAATTTACATTTTACGGTAAGACTTTGTTTTTTTGCTAATTAAAACAGTACCAGAACACGAAAAGTGAAAAAAATCTAGAAAGCATAACATAGGGAATCCCCTATGTTATGTTATGGTATGATCTTACCCAAATTTCAAACATGTATGAACGGGCAACTATCCAACAAATTATATTCACGTTTTAATGTTTAGTTGCAATCAATGTATACAGCTCTCGTCAATCTTTTTGACCGCTCTGAACGAAGCCGTAAGTTCGAGCTTGCTTGTAATTTAATTAAAATTTTAATAGAAAAAAACGTTCAAATATGGTTACAGGAATCTAAAATTGGCATTTATTCATTGATTCTTAATTCATATCGATGTTTTGAATATTATAAAAATGTAATAAATATAAATTTATGTTTTGTGCAAATATATTCAAAGCGGTCAAAATATAAATGGCCAGAACCGTAGTACCACGTTATCTTTTGAATTTTTTAACCAGTACAAAATTAGACTACCACTATCTATTTATACCGCAAAACACTATGCTCGGTCTTATTCTTTCCTACTTTACTCTAAGAGAAGAAGGAAAAACACAAAAAAAAAAACAAATTCCTTTCAATTATTATTAAGCACTAGCTGTTGCCTGCAGCTCCGCATGCGTTTTTTTTATAATTGTAAATTACTTCTTATAAGATCAGCTACCTGTTAGTGAAACTTCCGTGAGAAATTGTTCAAACGTTTTCGAGATAGTACTGCAAACGAAGCCACGGGTAAAATACCTTTTACCAAAATAAAAAAGAAACTTCAATTACTTGTTATAATGTTAGCTATCTGGCAGTGAAAGTCCCGTTAAAATAGGTCCAATCGTTTTGGAGATATTACTACACACGAAGCCATAGATGAAAGCTAGTCTAAAATAAAGTAGCCTATGTCACCCGCTGTAACTTTAACTATCCGTCAGTGAAATTTCTGTCAAAATCGGTGCAGCCGTTTTGGAGATTACCCGGAACAAACAGACAGACAGACAGACAAAAATTTTAAAAATTGTATTTTTGTTATCAATATCGTGTATACGTTCATATTCTATCAGTAAAAAGTCGTTATTTTGATATTACAAACAGACACTCCAATCTTATTTATATATATATAGATGAAATAAAACACTTTATGATCTTTTTTAGTATATACCTCCTATTCAAATTGAAATTATGTGAACCCTAACAAATATTATAAATGCAATAGCGAGTCTGTTTGTTTGTTACCCTTTCATGCGTTATCTACTCAACCGATTATTACGAAATTTTGATACACGTTACAGAAGATGATATAGAGTACCTTTTATCCCAAAAAAATGCACTGGTCCTGACGAATTTACCAAATCTACATGAACGCGAAGGAAACCACGAGCAAAAGCTAGTGATAACATAAATGAAACATTAATACATAGAGAAATTTTATAAACAGTAAAGTGGTAACATAAATAGATTATGATAATTTTTTAGGAAGGTCAAAATGGAAACGATATCTGAGAAACGGCTTTACAATAATAAATTTTAACGGCGTAATCAAATAAGAATTTACATGCCTACTATCTTTCATCTCCATAATTAAATGCGGAACTCGTCGGCTCATTTTCATTAGGTCCGACGGTATTTGTAGCAGATACGATTGGATTATCGACGACCACTTGTTACTATAGTGGGAAGTCCACTTAATCGAATTATTAATTTGTGGTATAAACATAAAGAGCTGAAGATGGATTTTAATCAAATTAAAAAATCTAAGAACGTTTAAATTGACCCGCATCACTAATCTTTATAAAGCACAATGAGATATTTATGTATCACGCCTCATATATCATTACCGTATTAATTAAATTAAGTCGATGCAGCAGTGGGTTGAATCATGGATGACATAGGATATAGGTAGTCCTTTATTAATGGTTTACTCTTTGAAATTTATTAATATTCATTGTACAACTTGCAACACTTTACTTCTGTGTTCACTAAGCAGTACTATTAATTATTCGATCGCTACATTTTTCTTTATAGTTGATGAGGTAATTATTTTTATATATAGACGATTGTCGTTAAAACTTTTCTTCATTCATTTGTATTTAGAATTCAGTATAATTACGGCTAAGCAATGATAGCAAGTTTGACCGGACTATTGATTTAGAGGGTTTTGGCAATACTGGTTTTTGTTTTTTCCAACGGGCCTACGCTGTTGACACCTTAGGTAGCTTCACAGCTTCACCGAACTACTAAGGAGAGCGCCTAGGGCACTCACTCGATTGAGCAACGAGCACAAGGGACAGCGGGACCTAGGCTTGGGCTGTTGCTGTATAATGCAACATACGCGTTTCAATCTAAACTAACCAATAGCAATACTGGATTAAACTTTAATCCTTAGTAGAGTATATTTTGAGGCGATGATGGCTAATTGATTAGCGTATCGGACATCGCATCTATCGACGTATTATGCTTGAATCCAAATTAAGCGGAGCTTTCAGTGAAGGAAAACGTCTTTATGAAATTATAGCGTGGTTGTAAAACTATTTCTAAGTCCGCATGGTTTGCTGGTTAAGTTGAAAATCTGTCGCCAAACACCTGTAGGTGTCTTTCGGCAGTTGCACTTGAGAGCCAGTCCCCTTCTAAGTTTAGTGAGTCTATTGTCTACGATCATATCGTCATTTAATATCAGGTGAGGCTGTGGCCAAATACTTACCTGTACAGTACCTAGTGTATTAAGAAAACCCTTAATTAAATTTAACAAAAAAAAATTGGTTGTCTATAAAGTCGGTTTACGAACGATAATTTTACGTGATTGCGCCATAAGAAAATATTAATGAAAAATTGTATACGTTTATGAATTCAATTGAATTATTATCACTAAATTACCGATGGAGTGGAAGAGAGATAACACACACAAGCCGAACGCTTAGGCCGATCACGGTTCTCAATCGCTTGTTCCGCGCTGCGCGCTTGCAAGTCCGCCTCATGCGGATCGTGACAATGAGTCATGCTTATTCGCACGTGCCGGCGTTACTCGATTTATTAGGCGTTATCTCGTGAAAAATTCGTCATTAAAATATATTTGTGGTATTTAAATGCAGGTAATTTTAAAATATTCATATAGGTATTGAATATTATTGAGTTATTTTAGATCAAAGAACTTTTAATTGAGTAGCATTGACCAATCACAGAAACTCGCAATGTAGACCCAAAATTACTATTCAATATTATTCAACGAACAAGGGCAATAACGTTTGAAGCAAAATTGAATTTGGTCTGTTTACACTTGAAAAGTGACCGCCGTTACGATTCAAACTGATTTTAAGGACACCAATTTGAATGTAAATTTTACGGTAGACAGAATCGTTGGAAACTATGCAAATTTATACACTTCGGAACACCTGTGTCAGAGTTTACAAGTGGAAATATATTAACTAACTACTTTGAAGTGTTATCTTTTCAATTATCCTAATATATATTATCGCGGCAATTTGTAGTAAAACTTAAACTGGTTTTAGATGGTATTATTTATTTAAAGTCATCCTCGTAGTTCTTTAATTTAAATTTGAAATTAACATATTTAAATTTAACATCATTGCATGATAGAAGAAATTAAAGTTACGAAAAGGGGTGGATCCAGATAATATATACAACATGCAAATGACGCAATTAAAAGTGAGCGTAGATGAATTCAAAATAATATTGTTACATCTAGAATATCTGTATACATAGATATCTTTAATCCCCTTTAATTATTCCAAATCATAATTAAAGAAAATAAGAAGTAAATATAAAAGGATTAAAAAATTGTGTGGTTTTATGAAACCACGATGCATGTGTAACTTTTTTCAGATTGCAAGCATTTAACTGAAAATTTTCGGATAATTATTCCATTTAGGGTATTAAAATCTTAACTTAATCATTGAAAAATGGGAATTATAATGAGAAATAAATCGTAGACAAAATACATATCTATACATTTTAATTTCAATCTGTGTATTAGAGTATGGAATACATAACAAATGGAAGCGCTCAGAAAAAATATATATGTAACAAAAACATATCAACACCTATGGAGTTTAGAAGACAACAGCAACATTTCAACATACGAAAAAGGTTTTAAAATATAGTAACAATTTAATAGTACCTTGTTCTATTCTAAGAAAACACAAGCAGTTGAACATCAGTAAATGTTTTCTAATAAATAGCCCACGAATATTTATGTTGTCGTCATCATAATCTAGGTTAAATTCGTTTGTAATAAACGACCATAATATTTTTGTCTACGAGGAGGTATCGAAGTTTTGTCTGATTGATGACGTCGATCGATCAAGATTTATTATAACGCAGATGCTTGAGGTCAAGTCGAAAGCTTATCTATCGAGAGGTTCCGTTCGGGCCGCGGTCGGGTGCACACGTGCGCTCTCTCGCTGCTCTGTCGGTTCAATAGTTCGATAACTTCGTGAAGTTATACGAATATTTTCTTGGGTGTGTTCGGTATTGTGTGCTCGGGAGAATAGTTCGTCAATCGTTACTCTCTTTTCAGAACAACAGTGCGCTAAATAAACCGCACTTTTCGGTGCGCGCCGAGTACATCGTGTGCAGTGCGTCGTGTTGCGCGTTGTAAGTGGTGCAACGCGTTGTCCGTTAGATTTTAAACAGACGTACCCCCTGCTTTCAGGTAAGGAGATTAGTCATGTCCACAACCAGCCCGCACTCCGAGGTTTTAGCACAGATGCAGGATCTCATTAGATTCCACTAGGGAGTGATCCTGCACTCGCAGAGTCCTCCGAGCCTCCTAGTTGTGTGCTTTGAGGGCAACCGAGCCATCTCGCGAACTTTTGCCCCGCACGACCCGTCTCCACAATGCCAGACGTGCGATCTGCCACCGCACAACGCAATGCCACCGACTCTACTAAGCCAAAAGGCTTTCCCTAACTTGCCGAGCACCTTCAGTGCACTGGCAGCGTCCACACCCGCGCCGAGTGCCCTCTCTTGGCGCACGAGGGCCACGCTAGCTTCCTCGACACCTAAAGCCAAGCCTCAGCCTCAGAAGGCTCAGTCCACTTCTGCGCCACCTACCGTGTCTTTCATATCACCCGCCGATTTAGATTGGATAGTTCAATTCCTTCTTATTCACGACGTTCAAGAAATACTTGCGTTCAACGCACTCATTAACAGTACCTCTGAGCTTGAGCTCTTAAACGCGATCTCAGCTTTCCCGGCCGTTGCGACTACGTTACAACGTCAAACCCGCGCTGTACATAAATAAATTCGCGATAATCACGGACAGTTTGATCCCACGTGTTTATGTCTGTTCCTCTCTACAAACTCGTATATAAAATATATATTCGATCCCTCTCAAAACGTGTGTTTTGCGCCCACGCTTACGTGTCCACCGTCCGCTCCGTAGCGGCATGAAGGATATCCCGCTCCAAGCACACACGTCGCGGCCTCCGTCGCAGCATCTCGAGCCTAGGTTCGTTCCCCGTAGCGGAGCCCTCGAACTACTGCTTACGCGTTATAATAACTCATCGTTACATTTGACACGACACTTTTCAGATGTGCACACCCACACGCACACACCAAGACACACACAGTTGGAGGGTTGTTATTTTTTTTCCCTTACGTAGCTTGGTTAGTGTCAGTATTAGCCAATTGTCAGATTCGAAATACACATATGAGTTGGTGTGACATACATGAAAATTTATGTCTCATGAACGAATATACATGTATGAATAGTTAGCCAGCTTGGTTAGTTTAGATCGATGCGTGAATGTCGCAATTTACAGCAACAGCCCAAGCCGAGGTCCTGCTGGCCCTTGTGCTCGTTGCTTAATCGGGTGAGTACTCTAAGCGCTCCCCTTAGTAGTTTGGTGAAGCTGTGAAGAAGCCACCTAAGGTGTCACCAGCGTAGATCAGTTAGAAAATATATATATATCTTTAGAGTGTTCGGAATACTCCTCTCAAGGCATTCGTCAAAATTATTGTATTACTATTAGTAATGCATAGGATTTGTTGATGCAATGAAATGTTTAGATAAAAGTTTCTTCTATTGAAATCAATTACATTAAAGTGTCTGTTTGTCATGTCGATATAACATCTTTTTACTAAATGGATTTCACAACAGTATGTATAACATACAGCCAATTTAAAAAAAAATTTGTTCCGGCTAATCCTGAAACGCTTGGATTCTTGTTTACGGGACTTTCACTGGCATATTCCTGATGTTGTAAGGGGTAACCTATGCTACTTTTATAAAAAAAGAAATAAGGTTCCACGCAATCCTTTATAAAAATACAAACGCATATGAACTCGCGGGCGACTGTTTATATTTCATAACATTATTATAAACATCTAATTTTAAAATCTCAGGTTTTCCTAAAATAACCGTTATAAAATTTTATAGGCCTATTTCCTTCGATCTTTAATTAGTCACTTAATTGGTACATAAATTTTACAACAGCCGCCTTATAACTATAAGTTATTATAAAGTTTAATTTATACAATCTTTTATATTTTGATTGATTACTGATTCAAGTTCCATCTGAATATCGAATGACATTGGACGTGGAAGTCACTGATATTATTAGATGTTAATTACTGTTGGAGATTTCGACATTAAGAACGTGGGATTTTGACAAATTAATTAATAACACTCAATTATCGGCATTAATTTGCAGTTTTGTGAACCGAATTGACTAAGAACCACAATTTTATTTTTCTTTCCACTTTCGCGTCAATAAAACATGATGTGAGGATAAAAAGTGAAGTAACGGCAATCATTAAAAGTATATGTAATTCCAGCTATAATATAATGATACAATAGTGTAATTCTTTTGTGATATGAAATAGCACACGATTATGGAATTTCCTTTACTTTAAGTGGTAATTATTCCATACAGTAATTCCGTAAATGTCAGAAGGAACTGCAGTTCTAACTGAGTGTTGGTAATAGGCTGCTACTCCTGAAAACGTGACATTGCAGTGCACGTTGCTTATTTCACCTTTCGAACGTGAACACAGCAGCGCTAACATTATTTCTTTGCGGCAGAAATCATTACGGCGTTAGTGAATTTGTCGAATTCCCTTGCAAAGTATTACTGTAATATATTTATTATTTCTATGTTTTAACTAATTGTTTAATAATTAGTTTCTCAGTGCTGCCCCATTTATTTTATTATATCATTTTTACAACTGTAACACTGTTGGCGAATGTCCAACGACGCAACATAAACTAAAACGAAGAAAGATAATTTCTACTCGGAATGGTAAAAACGTTAGTAATATTTTATTTGTCTCATCCAAATTGAGAAAAAACATTATTGATATTTTCAAGTCTTGGTTAGCATTTAATACACGGGTCCAAAAAAGGTCATAAGGACAAAAGATTTCGTCCAGAAAAAAGTATTGTTCTCGACGCGGATAGATAGGTCAAATCTACATTAATGCAATCGAAACTACGGGCAAACGCTAGGTTCATAATAAAGAACAATATACTTGTATGAGAAGTATTATAAATTTACCATAATGCAATAAATATTTTCATGATATTTAACAATTTTTTTTTCTCTATAGTAACATAAAAACGGAATATCTAGCCAATCTTATATGATAACCCTGTTTCATATAAATAAATAACATTTATTCGGTGTCAAGCAACGACAGTATTACACGCACGAATGTCTAAACACAGCAAAGTATTACATAGTATTATAATACTATAATATAGCCGAAATAATTACCGCTTTCAACTTTGAAAGGATTCCAAACTCAGCATACCCTAAAGTAAATTGTCATAACGCTAATTGTCATCAATGTATAATAACATAAAAGCATTATAAACAGAAAATCTTATATAATTTTATGTGTGATAAGATATAGTATCAATACAACTGAGATGCCTTCATAATATATGTACACATTTTAATTTAGAATATAAGATGAAAAAAGAAATATATAAGTTATATGTTTAAAATATATAAAACACATTTTATTATTTTATTTCGTAAGTATAAATAATAAAGATGTATTATATAGCACATACATTTTAATTACCATGCTGATGTTTACACAATTGTTGCGATAAGCTCATCGCTGGCGCCAGTTTAAAGCGACGCTTCAATCATTATTAGACAGTGTCGATTAAACATAGTTGACGTTTTGTTATAGACGTAGGGAACAGTATGATACTTTTTAAATTAAATTGTATACGTATTCTTTCTATTCATCTCGCTGTAAGTTATTATAATCTTCAATGTATATTAAAATATATTGCAATGGAATACAAAATAATTAAAGAATTTCTTAGATTTTCTCACAGAAATTATAGTGTTAAACATTTTTCATACACATTGACCGTACTGTTTGTCCGAATACTGTGCTTTGGCGTCATATAGCCCGATTAATTATGAAAGCGATATAAATCAATAGTACTGTAATTAAAGGAAATGTTTTATGTATCAACTCTACATAATTAATTTAGAAAGTAGTCGCCAAGGCAAATACAGTTATTTATTTGACCTATGAGTTTAAGATTTATATACCTCATTGGAGCGTGTCTCGGATTGAGGAAGATAAAATATGGTCCAATTTAATCGCATAAAAACACAGGTAATGTGCCTTCACCACCAAAACAAAACCCTTTTACGCAATCACTAATTTTCAATGAGTTCCTCTAGCAGCTGAGTATAATTTCAGTATCCTTGGTGTCTATATATCAAGAGACGTTCAGTTTGGCGATTATTTGGAAGGTAGATCAAAACTGACTTCCAAAACGTTGGGTGATCATAACAGAGCAGGACGGTATTTTACATTGGTTCACCGCTTTTAGCTGTATAAGGCGCAAATCCGTACTCATGGAATACCGTTCTATCTCTGGGCCGGAGTGATCCCGTACCATCTACTTCCTTTTGACAGAGTCCAACGTAGAGCGGCTCGAATCGTCGACGATCGGGTGCTTTCCTTAGGGCTCGACACTTTGGAGCTTCGTAGAGACGTTGCGTCACTTTGCGCCTTTTGCAAGATCTACCACGGAGAGTGTTCTAAAGAAGTGTTCGGATTGATACCTGCTGCTGAGTTCCATTACCGAACGACTCGCCACAAAATGAAATTTCATCCGTGTCATTTCGATGGTTGGGAGTCATGTACTGTGCGGTTTTCGTGTGTATTTTTCTCACGTACGTGGGCCCTCTGGAATGAACTCCCAGCGGCAGCATTTTGCGGAGCAATATAACCTACAAACCTTCACGAAACGAGCCTATTTCTTCCTCAAAAGTCGGCAACACATCTGTGATGCCCCTGGTGTCGCAGGTGTCCGTGGGCGACTGCGATTACTTACCATTAGGCAACCCGTCTGTTCGTTTACATCCAATCGCACAAAAAAAAAAGAATTTAAATAATAAAAATTTTTTTTTTATTAATCTAGCGATCATCTAGTAATCATTAATTAATAATTTTTCAACTTACAGTATTAAGGAAAAAACGATTTTTACGACTTTGACCATTCATTAGTAAAGTTTAAGCTCGTCAATATCTAAACCAAAAAAAAATAAAATCTGTTGAGAAACAGAAGAGGACTAACTGTTTTTACATATAAATATTACAATTATGCTAACATATGTTCTTAATATAAAGCAAATCTTTAGAAAACCCTTCGCTGATTAAATATTTGATTGATAAAAACGTTACTTTGCTACTTCCGCCTGGAATTGATGGTCCGCTGCCACGTTTCACTGCAACTGAAAACGTTTGGTTTTATTTCCGCAACGTGTACATGAAAAAATTATATCTGAGAATAGTAATATAAACAGCGAAATATTAATAACTGAAACAGTAAGATATAATATAGAAAAAATATAACTAATAAGGATATGTTGCAGATTAACGTCTATTGACGGCAATCGATGACTCGTGATTAGCTTCATAGCGGAGCGCTTTTCAGATCGATATTTTGCAGTGATATACGAGTATATGGCAGCGGTTAATAAATTCCAAGCGGAAGTGCGAAGTATCGTCCACTATAATATTCGCTGATTGGGTTTTAAATCACGTTAAGAAAGGTTCTAGACACGATTGGTTTGAGTATAAACGACGTCGATTTGGGAAAACCTATACGAAAAAGAATAAGAGCTGTCGATAGCATGCTTGCACATAGCTACAACGTAAGATACTAGATCTTTTCTAATACAATCATTTATAAAAAGTCGTAATAAAATGTTCATTAATTCTCAATTTAAAACTCGGATTAAAGCAATGTATATTAACATATAGTATAAATAGAAAATTCAAAGATATAAATGTATTTTAGGCAGCGAAAGTATTTTCAAAAGCGTCGATTTCAAAATGATTAGCATATTTTTTAAATTCTGTACACTTTTTGCGGGTCAACGAATTTAAGAACTATAAAAAGAGGCATTTAATTTAATCTGGTCTAAATATAGAACATCAATTTACCGTTGAGAGACAGTTCGTCTAAAATTAAACTTGATTTTTTTTTGTCATGTAACTGGTATACGCGGTTTCACTTCCGTAACGATCGTATCTATATTAAGATATTGATTTACAGACTTACAACTTACCATTGTAAATGTGTTATTTAATTGGACAACACTATATATATATATTTAAAACAAGTTTGTCATGAAATCGAAGGACGATAAGTGTAGCGCGTGTAGCAAAACATATGTTTTATTATAGCAAACATAGAATTCGTTTTTTGAAGTGAAAACTTCTTCATGAAAAAATCATGGAACTCGCGTCATCGTCAAGGAACGCTTTCCATAACCTATATGTATACTGTGTATATCAGACCAAAATCCATAATGTTTTTGCTGCCATCTAGTGCCTTTCTTATCTCATGTGTACCATAGAACATAACCATAGAATATATTATGGAAGTTATCTGTTGCGCTAGGACTATACTACAACTTACTCCAATAAAATTACATTAATCATAATTATTTTAATAGTTCGATACGAGTATAACTATACCTCAATTAATAATTTGAAATGTTACAGGAACAAGAGAGCATAATTAGGTTAATGTCCTTTAACAAATCAACAATATGTTCCATGTAGCGCGCTAATTCGGTTACTAATTTACGAAGTTCCTTACCCTACTTGATTACAATAGCGATACAAGTCCTTTGATGTATAAATCAATTTTGATGTTATAAAATCCAAATTATTCCATTCAGTATACCCAAGGCTTTCTTAATATAAACGAGAGTTAAATAATGTATGTATATTATCAAAATAGCTTTATTTACAAAGCTAAACCAATACATATTTATTTATACATACTGGATTATTAAATAAATGCAGAGATTTATACAAAGTTATTTGACACAAGTAAAACCCAAAACATGCGACTACATTTTGAAAGCGCACGTTAAATGGATGTTGTTATTCATATACCTTGTTGTCAACAAACATTTTCGATATCATTTGTTCTGATTTCTTTCATACAAGCATCTAGGATTTGGTAAGGTAGATTGTGACGATAATTGGGGACAGCGAGAAGCATTTCTGTCACTGCATGTCATTTAATCCATGTTACATGATTTAGAAGTGGTATGTTAAAATACATGTGCTGCAACTGATGATATAGAGAAACGAAACTGATGATACAGAGAAACGAAACTGATGATACAGAGAAACGAGAAATAGAGGATTATTTGTCGATCATCACTGCCATACGCATAAGTTTATCAAAGTACACTTAAAAGTTTAAATATTGTATATAACAATCTATATTTAGCAATGTAATACAAGGTATAAATTAATTAAAAACATATTTACATTACGAAATCAATTTAGAACAGCGAGCGAGGAACGAAATAATAAATACTGGTGGAGGTTTAATAAAGCAGTGGCTCTTAAGAAAATTTAATTCAATATTGCCCAAAGAGATAATTAAAATACATGATAGCATTGAAGGCATCTAATCGAAGTAATCACAAGGATTCTCTTCCAACTTAATTTTAATGTACATCGGTTATATTTATAGAAAATATACAAGTAAGAAAGTGTAACCAAATATATACGTATAAAATAGAAGAGACAAAAATTATTGCGGTACAAATAAGAATATTCCGTTGCGGGCACTTAATTTTAGGGATTACAGAACCTCAATTTATTTTGTTTCTACATTTCTTTTTCGATATTCCAACTGAAGAATATATTTAAATAAAAGAGAATGATGTTTGATCAATTTCTTCTGTTCCTTGTTTTACATATGTCATATTTTAAGCATACGCATTAGTAACATATTTTATTTTATAATTCATTTAGCTATATAATCTTTCCTGAATCGGAATTTTAGTATTCAACATATCTTTAGACGACCGAATCTAATTCATTAATAAATATTATTACCAAGGTATAGGACCACTTGAATATATTTTGAGTATTCTCAACGCAATGAGTACCGAACTGTCACATGAAGCAGGTGATTTATTTTTTATATAATATATATATATATATATAATTTGTGTAATATAAGGACATTTAAAAAATAGCACATTTTTTAATTTATATGATTAAAAATTTTATAAAAAGTATGCAGGCATGTAAACTTACTTGTACTCGCTGACATCGTATTAGGCTTTGTGTATGCGTTAATATCCTCAAAACCATATGTTCTATCGTGCTTTGCTCTTCGAAAACCATTCTCGCCAAATCAAGCAGGACCTGATTCCTCTTCACTTCGAGCTGAGACCGTTCATATAGTTGAGCATTCCGCAAACCGATACCGCAGAACTGGAGGTATGACGCGAACACTTTCTCGTCGACAACCGTAAACGGTCCGTCAATTTTGTTATTTATCACCTGAAACATTGAAGCTTATTAGTAAGAATTTATAAGGCTTTACAGACAATTGAGCGTTCCGAATGTTAGGACCAACCTTTGTAATAAAAATAGGCCATATTGTAACTTGACAATACAATTTTTTTAAGTTTATATTATTATACACTTTTGTATTATTTTAATATGAATAATTTTACTGTACACGTTATGTATGTACTAAATCCCGGAGTCGTTGAGTCAATTTCTAAAAGTATCTTAATACAAAATCAACCCGCACATTAATTAGGACAATACCAAATTTCAGGTGAATGAAATCTTTAGCAAAAGTTAGTTTTATATTAAATTTGCAAAGCTTACGTACCTAATACAGGTAGACGATATAATATAATTCTGAGTTTGCCAACATTCACGAAGCAATTTCAATTTCATATCTTCGCAACCAATAACTCAACGTACAATCTGCTCGAAACTTTTTTGATATCTATCTCGCTAAGTCCTCATTTATCCGCATTTACGATGTTTTTGCGTACATATAAAAGTAGAGCTCGAAACTCATTCAAAAATTCAGCTTTCAGTATATGACTATTAAAATATGATATTTCAAATCTTCTTCAAGAAATTCCAAATCAAAAGGCTACTTCAAACGTCATAATATTGTCATGAAATTAAATAAGTAATTTTCTCAAAATACCTATAATGCGATGATTTGTCTTTATAACGGACAGCTCAGTATAATTAATTTACTAGAGATTTCCTATGTAACACCGTTACATGGATTAACATACTAATAGTCGTCGAAGCCGAAGATAAAAAGCATGTTGAAATGTCAACAAATATAAAACCCAAAATGGTTTTGACACGAGCTTGACACGTGCTAAAATGTTTAATATCGTTTTTATGACACATAAACGTTAA
>JAQQSE010000355.1:0-31227 GCA_035772565.1 Antheraea assamensis
TTACTAATTAATATGAAATAACCAAAAAAAAATTCGTAGATGTGTAACATGTATATTACCTTAACAAATTAGAATCATGCCGGCCTTATAATATATAGGTACACTTTTGGTCGGATATGAAAAATACTAATTTCCTAGTAGTTTACCTTGGTCCAGTAACTAAAAAGTTAGTTAAATAGCAAATGTACAGATGTAATTATCTAGTCTCCAAAGTTGACTGCTTTACTTAGATAAATATCTTGGCCACTAAATCCAGTTGACAGTAAAAACGTCCGATAAATTGTAATTGTATTTCAGACATGTCCAGACCAGGTGATACAAACAATAAGCGCTATTCAAGCTGCTGAGCGCTGTGTCTACATTAATGGATCTCTCGTTATCCATGTCAGAATGGTAGTTGAAGCCATGAAGATACTGAGGAATTATTTAAGTAGAATCCAAGAAGTTTCCGACTATGTATTAATTTATGGATCAAACACAGTTACATCTCTAGATTTTTTGTCATCTTTGCGTTACATTCGAGGTAAAAACTTGAAGAATGACAGGTACAGTCTTATTATTTACGATATGGTTAATCTTCATTCTCTATTTGATCCAAAATTAACGGGCGATCTTAAAATTGGTCGCGGAACTATGCAAGTGTTTAATAACCCCATGCTTTGTATGAGTAAAATAGATAAGCTAAAGCCTTTATTCCCTGAACAACCAAATGAGAAAGATATATTAGTAGGTACAAATGGATACAGCGGTAGCTGTGAAGAATTGCCCATTAATATTCAAGTAAGAGCACTGAATGAAACATCTGTTATAGTAATGTTTTTAACTATGGGCGGTTTTGACGTGCATTACTCAGTTTTGTATGTCCGTTTATCTCCAAGATTCAATGGAACAGTTATTCCAGAAACGTGTAGTGAATCAGAATGGTTTGTTGTAAGCGTTCCTAGAAATTTTAGCCGTAATGGTATAGCTGAACTTAGTTCATTGCGTCCTGCGTCTACGTATGCTTTCTGTATAGAAATTTATGACTCAGTGCACCAAAGGATAAGTCGAACTAGTATATATAACTTTACAACTCCTGTAGGTATTCCTGAACCTCCATTTTTTGTAGAGCTTGTTGCTTCATCTTTTGATGTGGTTGTTGTTCGTTGGGTAGACCATGAAGATTATAGACCACATATCACAAGATACGAGCTCGATATATTTTTGATTCCTTCTAATAACGGCGTATTAGTTGATTATTGTAAGTATACTATGAATGATTTCACAAACGTAGATTATACTCGTCATGCTATAGTTATGAGGCCTCCTCCGGAATATCGAAAAACTTGCGAATCAATGTGTGGCATACTTTCTAGTTTCACTGTTGGTGCATTAGTTGAAGAATATTTTGACATATGCAACGAAATTGGTACCGATTGTGCTAGACAGGTAGACATACCGCCAGTAAATTCGTCTTTTGGAAATTATGTAGGAACGCTTGCTCTTAATATTTCTAGCCCAAGAGATGCCTTTCAAGTGGGCAATTTAGCTCCATTTAGAGACTATCGGTTTAGATTACGAGCTTGTGTCGGAAACATATGTAGTAGATCGGCTAGAGGTGTTGTTAGAACTTTACGATCACCTAAAGCCGATGTGCCTATTCTGAAATCTGTTTCTGCGGATGCGGCAGGTCGTATAGCTGTTAAATGGGGACCGCCTGAAGTAACTAATGGTCCAATATTAGCCTATAATGTAGAGGTGTTACCAAGACTGAAGTTTAATACATTCCTTTTACCCCAAGCTTGGTGTCTTTTAGCCAATACGACTAATTTTGTGGCAACATCTGTAACTGCAGCTAAGTATGGGGTAAGAGTTTGTTCTACAACTCTCGCTTCTCTTAGTGCTTGTTGTGAATGGCTGACTATTGAGGCTACCAAGAAGAAAGAGTTATCATGGTGGTGGATGGGTTTTATATTTGGTTTTCTTTTATATATTTTTTCTATAGTGGTTGGTTTTCTGCGGAAGTCGAAAAAAGAAAAAAGTGATCTAGATCCTTTAATGGAAAATACAGTAATGTCTAGTTGTGAGAGCGAGCCTCCGAGTTCGATGATAGCAGATTTTATACCTCTATCATATATACGATTAAATAAAGAAAATACATAAGAAGAGATGTTGGGTGGAAAGAGTAATCAGACATAATCATCTTCTTTCTCATGTCCTACTTGAATATGCTTTTCTCTTCCAGTCTTTTCGATTAACTATCAGCTCAGTATTCACAACTTTTATAGAGTAGTCCGGTGAAACTGTAGCGGCCTTAACAAGCCAACAGTGTAGTCAGTTCGAAAAAAAAACTTTTATACATATATCACTGTTCACACAGTTTATCCATACTTTTCTTGGTACTCATCTACTCCTACATACATCCACCTGCATATATCATTAATTTCTTCTCATGAAATGCCCGTCCTATTCTAACCTATAAGTTTTTAACTGTCTTTGATTTTTAACTGTCTTTGACTGATGTCATTGTTATCTTCATCTCACATAATAGTTTTTACCTTCTACTCATGTAATGTGCGCAAACTACTACCTCTACGCATGTTTGGATGGTGATACTACGTTCACTATCATTTCATCCGCAGTACAATGCACGACTTAACTCTGTTCTTTGGTTTTGCTGACAACATTCGCCAGGCCTGCTAGTTTCTAATAAACGAAAGTAATTCAACGTCAGTATCAAAAATCTTGTAATTGTTTAACACTAAATTGTGTTTTATATGTAGTTTAAATTTTATTAAAATAATTCACTGTTCAATATACTTATATAACACTGCATTAAATCTAATTAACTCTACAGAGCGCCGACGAAAAACAGACTGCGAACGAGTCCAACTGAATAAAAATGTTTCCAAATGAATGGAATATTAACATTTTTGGGCGAAATTTTCGCTTCATTTAATGTTAGCGAAAGAGTTATTGTATACCGGAACGTTCTGGATTACGTTCGTTTAAATTAAGGTCTTTATTTACTAATATTGTTATTATTTCACCCACATAGTTTTATAACAATACGATTGCAGTTTAATAACTGTGGCGGATGGCGCAGTGATTAAAAGTGTCGCCTTGTTGCGGCCTCCGCGCTGAGTGCCTCTACAACACAGTTATTTGTGTGTTCCACGAATTATCGTTCTCAGTCTGGGTAATTTTGTGTCAATTTTAGTTTTGTGAAGTCCTTCGTGACATAAGAGTTGATCCGTAGTCCAAGAGACGTTTAAAAAACAAAGGATTACCAGCGGGTTTTTGTTGAATTGAAAATTTATTTCACCGCGTTGAGTGACTTTTGGGAGAGGAAACACTTACGGGTTGGCGTCACCGATGACCACGATATGCTCTTGACGCATTGTGCTTGGGCCATACAGGCGACGCGTGGTATAGCGGCTTGTGTGTATGTAATATTGAGCTTGTGCAGCTGATTATATATTCAATCGATTACTAAACTGTATAAAAGTGTATATAGTTATTGATCGGAATGCCAATCGATGGGAAAACAAACCAATATTAATCATTTCAATTTACAAGTTATGTTAAAATAATTCAGACTGTTAGTGATTTACATATTCATAAAAGAACACAGTTATTTCATTGTTTTGAGTTTTCTTTTCTGGCGGCAGTCTTTATGACTGCCTCAAGTTTTTTAAATAAGTTTCTTACTATAATTTGTGTAACTTCTTTGTTTCTGTGTCGTATAACTTCATTATAGATTAAAGGTCATGGTGTCAAAAGATTTTACCACGGAATAACATGCAAATTTAATTATAGTAGGTCTTAGAGGTCCGGTGGTCGAAACTCGACCGTAATTCATTAGTATTGAACTTTCAATATTACTGAGGTTTTTTTGCTAAAGAATGTAAAAAAAAAACATTATATTAGTAGACATAAGGATCATGAATTATCATAATTATGGTCTTTTATAAATAAAGATTTCGATGATATAGAAATAAAACTGTCTCCATTCTTTTCATGATATCATTACCAGCCGTCAATAATTGCCTTTACACGATACGCTCTTTGAAAACGCTTTCGCGCGGGAATGCGTGTACGTGTAAAGGCAAAAAATAACAATCACTCGTTAATGCTCGTACGCGCTTTCCCGTATTTAAACTTGCAGAGCCCAATCGCGCGTGAAAAAGCATGTCATGAAAGGCCTAACTAAGGGCTACTAAAACAGTAAATTAAAAGTAAAGAAAATCGGGTTTACAAATAGAGTAGAGTACTGAACTGAGGAGACTATATTGTAATGTAGGAAGAGTACTGAATTCTTTTTTAATTTTCGCCTATATAGAATTAGTGTAACATGAGCCGAGACGTACTATAGATATTGTACTCGTATATATTTTTTTAAATAATGTTTTATTATTATGTAACAATCTATTAATAAATTAAAAAAAAAAACAAAAGAATATAGCATTTATAATTCATGTTGTTATATTTATTTATTATATATTTACTTATTCATTTAGGAAATGTTTTTTACACGTGTTCGACTATTATTCGTAGTACAACGATGCTGAAACAGTAATTCAAGGGAATGTCCGATAAATATACAATTCTACTGCCTTGACAGTATCGAATATTCGTCCAAAGATACCTGGAATGTCTCTGTACAATAATAAGCCATCTTTATATCCCAGAATATATATTGTCGGATCGTGGGATTACGATTATTATACATATGTATAAAAAACGAAGCGTTAAGATATTTGTACACAGCTGAATCACTAATAGCATGTATATGGGGATAAAAGCTTCACAGTAGCGTTCTTTTGGAGTGTATTGGGACTAGCTAGAGACTTGCAGGCCCACATGTCATCGACAACTGGCCCCTGACCCCTATCCGTGGGGTGTGATTACCATAAGGTACAGTGCCATCGCTTTATTGTACATGGCCAAAAGAGAGTCATTATTTTCAGATAAGCTTTAGATTATAGTTCACTTCATCGAGTAAATAAAGTTATTTGGAGCGCATCAATAATTACGTTGAAACTTATCAGATATAATAAATAATCGAGATGAAATTGTTTTCGCTTCTCTGAAATATCTGAACCGAGTTTAATTTCATGCAAAAAAATATGTTACGGAGAAAATAAAATCATGAAACGTTTTATAATTAATTTTCATGTTTATGAATCATCTTCATTTTATGTATTTAGTAATTTTAATGGTTTGTGAAAGAAAGTGGAATTAAATTGAGCGTGGTGGTAATTCTAATGTTAAGACAGCCTATCTACGATTTTAAAGTTGAAAATCTATCACCAAATACCATTCATTGTATTATAGCCAATCTACTCAACAATCAGTTTCATTGCGAAGTCCGACAATTAAACCATTTGCCATATTGTTTTTAAACATCTGTTGAGCTAGTCAAAATATGTTTTCAACGCACCCATCAACTAACACTCGTCTGTGAGGGAGAATGACAGGTATATGAGATTCCTACTGACTGTAGGAGCCTAGATTGGTTCGGAGAGCGTAATAAAAAAACTCGGATTGCATATTATTTTAAAATTGGCAACTAATCATCTAGTAGATTATTACTGCCGTTGTCGAGTAGGTAATTATATTAGAAGTTTCTTTGATTTCAATGTACTAACAAGATGGTGACCGTCTTGTTAAAACTTTCCAGGGAGTTTTTGTGGTAAGGTAGAATCTACGCTCCGTGGCATTATTTCCCATCCACTTCACTTGTGCACAATAACCAAAGTATATTACGTAAAATGCCACCAATATTATAAAATATAGAGCCAAACAAAACAAGGTTATGAATACAAAATAAAATTCATTACGTGACATTCTGAGATCTCGCCAAAAACTCATCGGAGTAAGTAAATAAGACTGAATTGAATTTCAATAAACATATGCCTTTTATAGTTACAAAAGACTTTTCATTTCTTAGATTAACATATTCGATACAAAATTAATAAATTAACACATTTCAGTCAGGCTGCATTAAAGATGGTATTCTAAATCCATAGAGCTACATGACTAAAACCCTATAGTGTACTTACCATTCGTCGCCCTAAACATGACGACATAGGATCGCGCGTGCATCCACCACATTATCTTAGAAGTCGACCTAAACTGTGCCGGGCTTTCTGCGTTAAAGAGATTCAATTTAGTACAAACTACTTCATTTACTTTAATTGAGAACTTCGCAACCTGTCGGAATGTGACATAGAATTAAGACGGATATAAAATACCACATGTTTCACGAAAACCGTAAAACATATACCAATAGATACGATAAGGTCGTTGGTGTCAGACTATTTAAATAACAAAGCTAGGATGAATGCGGTATAATGGCGAAAATAGATACGCCTTTACTAATAGCATACGAACTCATTGCATCTGGTAACTTTTATCATATGTATATATTAAATAGCGTAACTGTAGTTAGTGTGCAAATAAATAAATTACAAAACGTTTGATTTTTTTGGCGTGCAAGAGGTGGCAAGGGATTGTAAATCGCATATAAAATGTCACGTGCAAATGCACGGAACAGCCCATGTCTGATGCCAGTAGTTAACAAATAGCCGGTGAGATTGTGCATACATATAATTTAACACGTATTTATTGCACTTTTGCTCCATTACTTTCCGTATCACTTATCCAGCCCTTCATACTTTGGCTTGTTCTTCTAAATTTAACCAAATTAACTCTATTCCTCAAATTTATGAATTAACTAAACAAATAGCAAAACGCATTATCTATAATTGGTTACTAACACTTTCATACAATAACACTGATAGTCTACTATCTATAATTTTATAAGAACTTTGTGGTTATATTATTTGCTTATATTATATTATTTATTTGCTGATATTGTTTGCTTATATATATAATGATAAGAATTTAGTTTACTTCTTAAAAGAGGATCTGAAGTTCTGTAGTTCAGGTCTTTGTACCTCTTTCAGACTCCAGACCTCACATTGATATTTTATGTTATCTTTACTTTTTTTTAAATGCATATACTTTACCTTTTGTTCTTTAAAATATTATAATGAATGTAAATCTAAATGTGAGGTCAAATAAATATTGTTATTATTATTGTACATATTTTATTATAACTAAGTACATAATAATACTATTTAACTAAGATCAAATACTTTCTATTCTTACAATATAATAGAATAATTGGAATAAATTAAAATAGAATGCGATTTTACTTGCAAATGTATCTTCAGAGTGCTATTTACAGGCATATGCCAGTTTTGACATGTAAGCTGATTTCCCATAAGAACAAATAATATTCTAATAATGGCATCCCACTACAGTAAAATGTAGTAACTGCTTCTGAAGCTTTGGAATGAGTCTTTGTATTGCGGTTTGTTCAAAGCAAATTTCGACATCTATGCCACATTCAACATATTTTGACTAATTATTATTTAATGAACAATTATTTAGGGTTGAATATATCTTTACATTATTAAAGACGATTGTTTTATTTTACCTTGTAGTTTTAACGTTTAACCATAATCTAACCTGTTGCATAAGATAACTACATGCTAACCCTAGAGGAAGACTGCCTCTCAAGTGTACCTATTGGAACACTTTATGTTTTGGTGACTAATGTTCAATTAGATAGGTCGTAGGTCGCCAAGCCGGCATGAAAAACCCTATTTATAAGAGCTTAAACAGATCCTATGTTGCAAGAAAGCTATTTGTTTGACTCAAAATAAATAGATTTACAAGGAGGATTTTTTTTCGCTTGCAACACCGATCTAAGTAAATACTAGCTCCGTATTTAAATTCTTTAAAATAGTTTTCTACTAAATTAATCAAGTAGCAGTTAAACAGACTCCGAAACTACTCTGTGATTATCAAGAAATTATTGCTAGACTAGAGATTTGTGAAGAATTAATGTGATAAGTGACTACTGTTATTATGAGCACAACCGTTATTTCTATACTATAACTATATCGCCTGAATCGACATAGTGTCTTATAATAATCATTTGTGCACACATCACTGTCAAGTATAAACAACCCGTGAGCTAAATTAAGGTAAAGAACCAACCTGAATAACTTTCCTTATAATTTCAAGAAGTGATAGTTATAACTACCCACTAGTATTCACATTGGAATACATCACATAACACTTCATTTTGGCCAACATAACAACAATCTCTTAAATTCAAGACATAAAACAGTTGCCCTTCGAGCACCATCGCATTACTGAATTGCAGTGGATCGTCGATTACAACTAACTGTTGTTTACGTCTATTATCTGCCAACTATCTGGGATACTCAACCTTTCTATTTTTATTTTTATTTTTTATACGACCTACAATTTAATTCATACATTATTATATATCTATTAAACATGAAATGTGCTACGTGTAATTCCACTTTTAATGATGGAGTTCAATGTTGTCAATGTAAAAATCATTACGATTTCACTTGCGCCAATATCAGTGAAGCTGGATATAGACGTTTGGGCTCCGAACGCCGATCAGCGTGGAAATGTGGATCCTGCAAAATTATTCCATCTGTTTCCGTAACTAACAGCTTATCCACTACTTCAGTACCTGCTAATGATGCGCATATAGAAAAGGACATATTGTCAAAAATTCTTTTAGAACTACGTGACGTTAAAACCCAACTTAATGGTCTTCCGCTTTTACACCAAGACATAAAAGATATGAGAAACGAACTAACTCATGTTAAGGAAGCACTAAATCAAAATTGTTGTAAACTTGAAGAATATGATGGAAGGCTCGTTGACCTTGAACACAGGGTATCGGAACTAAATCATGTCCAATCTTCAATAGCCACATTGACTTCATCTGTTAATGAAATGAAAAGAGATATGATTACCTGGGAACAACGAGCCAGGCTGAACAATGTTGAGATAAAAGGAGTCCCACTGAAGAAAGATGAGAACTTGTTTTCGGTTGTGGAGTCCATCAGTAAAGTTATTAATTTTCCTATTTCAAATACATATATTAATTACGTAACTAGAGTACCAACGTTTGGAACAAACGATAAATCTATTATTATCTGTTTCACAAATAGATATATAAAAGAAAACTTTGTGGCAGCAGCTCGTATAAATAAATCCATTACCGCTCAGGACATCGGTTACCAAAACAGTAATCATCGAATCTATGTCAATGATCATCTTACCGCAGAATCCAAGAAGCTCTTAACTAACGCCAAATCCGTTCTTAAAGCTAAGGAATATAAGTATGTATGGGTAAAATTTGGTAAAATACATGTGCGCAAGAACGATACCTCTCGTGTCATAATTATAAATTCTGTAACTGATTTAAACAAACTAGCTTAATTTGTTGCATAGTTCTGTTAACAGTTTACATAATAATATTATTTTACTCTGGTATTAACTTCACAGTATCACTCTCTTTATCATTATTACAAACTCACTGTCAAGTAACTAGTAATATATATTATTATAGACTTGAAAATTGTAAAATATTTGCAACCCATGTTATTATTCATTTATGTTCGTCCGTCTTTTGTATTCAATTGTACTGTTCATTAGCTCATCGCCTCGTAAATCATTTTAAAAACTGTAATACTAAATCACTACTATCTCGCTCATACTCATTGAATTTACTCATTATCGCCTGTTCCCTGGTAAAAATATTTATATTGATTTGGAATACGAATTACTGCAGCAATATATTTTTTACAAAATATCTACATAAAGATTTGATCATTCGTATCAATTTGGTTTTACCTAACATTGTCTTATTGTATTATTATGTAATCCACAATATTCATTCAAATATACCTACAATTTATATTATGTTGAGAAATACATTTCTCAATGGCGTTTAACAATGATAATTTAGTCATTTATTATCAAAATGTTCGGGGACTACGGTCTAAAACTATTGAATTTTATAGAAACCTCTGTACTAAGTCTTATGACTTGATATTCTTGACTGAAACCTGGCTGAATGATGGTATTTCAAACTCTGAACTTTTTGACAATAGATTCATAGTGTGGCGACGTGATCGTAATTATAGTCTAACATCTCAGACTCGTGGCGGTGGAGTACTTATTGCCTCAAGAAATTCCCTTACGATCACTCCCCAACCTAGCTTTAACTCTTCAGCGGAAGATCTGTGGTTAACTTTAAATATTAGACAGAATAACCATACTATCACAATGCACATATGTGTAATTTATTTATGTAGCCAGAATAGAGGCAATTCCTTCTCACATCAACTATCTAATTTTCTGGACAAATTGAATAACATTGTTTTATCTAACCCGCATGATAAGTTTTTAATAATCGGTGACTTTAATTTAAGTGGAATTATTTGGAAAAAAACAGATTGTTTACATATGACACCCTATAACGTTTCCACTTCAGATGAAATCTTACTTATTGATGAGATCAATACCCATAACCTGTGTCAATATAATGGAATCATGAATAATCACAATAAAATTCTCGATTTAGTGCTCTGTAGTGATGTAGTATCAGTAATCGATAGTTATGATTATTTAGTGCCAACTGACCCGCATCATAATGCTCTTATAATAACCATTCCGTTCATTACTATAACCCCCTTAAAAGCTGCTCCGCGTATTAAGTATATTTATAACGCCGGAGATTTCGATTCCATTAATTCTGAAATACACGATACTAACTGGGAGAAAGAACTCTCTGATAGATCGTTTTTGCACGCCGTTGAATTCTTCTATCATAAACTTGATGCGCTCCGAAATAAATACATTCCCTGCAAGATCTCTTCGTTTGATTCGTATCCAATCTGGTATTCACAAGCACTCAAAAAGGTTATAAAAGAAAAGTATAAGTATCACCGAAAATATAAAACTTATGGCAATCTTTGTGATTTACATTCATTTACAGTACTTCGTGACAGAGTTAGGAGATTAGAAAAATCTTGTTTTAATAACTACATCAGTTCTGTCGAAAAAAATATCACTAGTAACCCAAAGGCATTTTGGTCTTACATTAAATCTCGTTCTAAAGGTAGTTTTATCCCAAGTTTGGTTAAGTTTGGAAATGTTACAGCAACTACTGGTGAAGATATTTGTGAAGCATTCTCTGCTTTTTTTAGATCTACATTTCTTGGCAACATTAATATTAACCGTATTGGGGATGTAACTAATATCTCATCAGTGGATACGTCAATCTCGCATATTCATAACATTGAAATTAATATTGATGATATCTATAAATTATTATCTAAACTCGACATTTCTAAATCTGCAGGACCTGATCAATTGCCCGCTGTATTTCTATTAAAATGTGCTAGGACTATAGTTCTCCCTATATATTATTTGTTTAAGCGATCATTAGATGAATGTTTGGTTCCCCCAATCTGGAAATCAGCACTTATTAGTCCAGTACACAAGAAAGGCCCTAAAGATGACGTGTCTAATTACCGACCGATCTCAAAACTCTGTATAATATCTAAACTATTGGAAAAAACGATATATGATCAAGTTAATGCTGCTCTCAAGCACTCTTTTAGCAGCACACAGCATGGCTTTATAAAGGGACGTTCTACAGTATCTAACTTGGCAGTTTTTAACGAATACTTGACAGATTTTATGGAGAAAGGACTGCAGGTCGATGTTATTTATACTGATTACAGTAAAGCTTTTGACCGTGTCGATCACGACATTTTACTTCACAAACTTTTTCGAATCGGTATTAGGGGTGACCTTCTTAGATGGTTTTCATCGTATCTTGAAAATAGGTCTCAAGCGGTAGCTATCGACAATTATGTCTCAAGCTGGATACCTATTCCAAGTGGCATACCACAGGGTTCCCTTTTAGGCCCGTTACTTTTCACTATATTTACTAACGACATTAGTTCATGTGTAAAATTTGCCCGCTTGCTATGTTTTGCTGACGATATGAAAATATTCAAGGCTATTGAATCGCAACTAGATATCTACCAAATTCAACAGGATCTGCGTAGTCTTGATGATTATTGCTTGAAAAATAAGCTCGACTTAAATCCATCGAAATGCTTTTCGGTTACTTTCACTCGTAAAACTAAGATCCACATTTCTAAGTACTACTTGAAAGGCATTGAACTACAGAGACAAGATGTCATGCGTGATTTGGGAGTTTTGCTCGATTCAAAATTGCTGTTTGATACGCATATTGACAATATTGTAAAAAAAGCATTCAGGGCGCTAGGATTTGTGATGCGTAACGCTAAATACTTTAATAACATAAAGACCTTAAAAATATTATACTGTACTTATGTTCGTAGTCACTTGGAATATGCATCGCAGATCTGGAATCCTAGATATAAATTTTACATAAATCGTTTAGAAAATATCCAGAGAAAGTTCATAAAATATCTATGTTACCGGTTGCACGACACCTACGACTCCAATAAATACGATGTATTTTGTAGGAAGCATCATTTGTTGCCCCTTGTGAAGCGACGAGAAGTAGCAGATATAATATACCTGCTCAAAATGACTTCTAATTACATTAATTGTCCCGAACTTCTGTCGAAGTTATGTATTACTGTCCCGACCAAACATTTACGAACAAACTGCCCTCTATCGCTGCCAACCGTTTCCACTAATTACCGTCAAAACTCATTTTTATGGCGAGCTAGTCACTCCTTCAACAGTGTGAGCGAGGTTGGTGATTTTGATATCTTTAATACTACTGTGACTACGGCGATAACATTTTTAAATAGAATGTTCTTTAATGATGGCGATTGCTAATTATAATAGACTATTAACATTTTTGCATTTTTTCATAATTAGGTTCGTTTAATGCCTACATAATGTGAGTGATTGTATTTTGATGTTTTTTTTATTGCAAGTGTTTGTATATTGTTTACTTATCGGCGAGGATTAGTAAATGGCTTAATTGTTTTTATTTTATTTACTAATTATTGTATGTTATAGCTGTTAGTCCTCCAAATAAATAAATAAAAAATAAATAAATAGCTTTTCTAATTCCATTAAGAAGTCTTTTTAAATTCTATTTATACAAATAAAAGTCAATTGCGGAATGTATGTAAGCGCACGTATGTTCTTTAATTGTGCTTGTAATTGTTAGGGCAAGTTTTGTATGAAAGAAGATGGTTGAAAATTGTTGTAAAACATTAAAAAAATATATTAAAAAGAACAGAATATTCTTTATATAACTCGTTTGTCTCTTTTTTTTTTTTTTTATATAAGTTCGGCAAAATGACTGTACGATACCTGATGGTAAGTACGGTACAGTCCAAAAACAACGGCGACTGTCGGTGTTAAATACCAACGGCGACTGTCGGTGTTAAATACCAACGGCAGTCGTCGTCATCATGCCGACCTGCAAAAGTGCCTCTTCACGCCTCGTTTGAAGGACCCCATATCATAAGAGGGAGGGAACACACTAGTCGGGAGGCGATTCCACATCTTCACAGCACGACAAAGATAAGAATTTTCGAACTTCTTCGTTCTTGCCGAGAAGGTTTCTACTGCGAATCTATGGAGCCTCGTACCAGCCCGTGTGGTTCTGAAGTGGAAAGGAGAAGATGGGATGAGGTTGAATAATTCTTCAGAACACTCGCCATGATACAGCCGATAAAACACGCTCAATGAGGCGATGTCTCTTCGTAACTGTAGCGGTTCAAGGTTGTTAGTGATGTCTGTATCATTCACAATGCGGACAGCCCGCCGCTGCAACCTATCTAGGGCATCAAGGAGGTATTGGGCGGAACCATCCCAGAGATGCGAACAGTATTCCATACACGGCCTAACTTGTGCCTTGTAAAGAAGGTTTAGCTGACCGGGCGTGAAAAACCGTCGCACTCTGTTCAGGATGCCCAATCTCTTAGATGTTGCGGAGATAACACTCACAACATGGTCCCTGAGGTTAAGGTCACAGCAAATATCGATCCCTAAGATACTTTAGCTGTTACTCTTTGCAAGCGAGTCATTCTGAAGAGTGAGGGGAGAAGAAAAAGGGGATTTTTTGCATGAGAACACGCAGACGTGTGTTTTCTTGGCATTGAACTCAACCAAGTTGCTTGCTCCCTATAGAGATAGGAGTTCCAAGGACTGATTGAGTTCAGTGACAAGATCAGCCCGCATTTTCTCAGTCTCGCCACGACCACTCGAGGGCTTACTGCTATACCCACCATGAATTGTGCTGTCATCAGCATAACAATGAATGCAACCGGAGGCTAACATATCGTTAATATGCATTAGAAACAGGGTTGGTGAAAGCACAGATCCCTGTGGAACTCCTGCATTAACTGACATGAACTGCGAACTGTGTCCATCGACAAGAACACGTATTCTGCGTTCATGCAGAAAGCTGGAGATCCATCTACACAGGTTGTCATGGAGACCGTATGCCTCCAGTTTGGATAGAAGACCTCGATGCCAAACCCTATCAAAAGCCTTTGCTATATCGAGGCTAATTGCCACGGCTTCGCCATGTTTATCAATCGTTTCCCCCCAGCGATGCAGTACGTACGCTAGAAGATCACCCGTTGATCGTTTCGGACGAAATCCATATTGTCGATCATTAATTAAGGAGTGCTCTTCTAGATATCGAATAAGTTGTATATTTATTATCCGTTCCATGACTTTGCATAACACTGAGGTTACGGCGATTGGGCGATAGTTGTTGGGGTCTGAACGGTCCCCTTTTTTGGGGATCGGTTGCACATTAGTCTCCTTCCAAACCTGGGGCACAATACCAGAAAAATAGGATAAGCGGTATAAGCGTGTTAGAATTGGAGACAACTCGGCTGCACATTTCTTAAGGACCACAGGAGGGATACCATCAGGTCCACTGGCTTTTCGAACGTCAAGCGAAAGCAGCTCTTTCCGAACGTCACTTTGCTTTATACGGATTTCTGGCATTGCGACATCGCTTCTCGGTATCACTGGAGGTAGAGTGCTGCGATCATCGATTCTAGAATTAGCCGCGAAGATGTTGGCCAATAAAGTAGCTTTCTCACGCGGGTCGTGGGCAAGTGATCCATCTGTATACCTCAGTGGTGGCAGTGATGTTTGGCAGAAATTAGCTTGTATCGATTTGGCCAAACTCCAGTAGGCTCGACTGTTAGTCGGATGATCTACTAATTTCTGACCAATACGAGTAACTCGCTGGGCATCAGCTCTGACATAAGCTCTCTTACAGGACTTGGTGGCACGGTTATAAGCTGCTTTGAGGTTTTTGATATTGGGATCCTTCTTTGCGCGACCCTTGATCCAAGCACGATATGTGGTCTGCTTGTGATTAACGGCATCAGCACATTCGTGGTTGAACCAGGGGCGTCCATACCGACTACTGCCGATTTCAGACGATGGAATGTAGTACTCCATTCCAACTCGTATTTCGTCAGCAATCCCTTCGGCAATCGCCGAAGGATCCTTACCATCAAAGTAGCGCTGTTGCCATGGGATTGATGCAAAATAATCGCGCATGCCGTCCCAATCTGCAGACGAGTAGTGCCAGACTTTGCGCTTAATTCCAACATTAGATGGCGGCAAAGTGCGTGGCACAGATGTCACAACCAGGCAGTGGTCCGATGTGCCCAAAGGGGAAGCAACTGACACAGTATATCCTGTTGGATGGCTCGTTAACATAAGGTCCAATAGGGTGGGTGTATGACCTATAATGTCAGGGATCCGGGTGGGTTGGATTACTAATTGTTTTAGGTCATGACAAAGAGCGAATGCATGGGCAGTTCGTCCTGCATGGTCAGTCTTAGAGGAACCCAACCACAGTTCGTGGTATGCATTAAAGTCCCCCAAGACTACCATTTCTGCAGTCGGAAATTGCGCCTGGACATCATCTATTGCCCTGCTAAGATAGTCAAACAACCGAGTAGTATCATCATCCCCATTATGGGATCTGTATAGGCATACGTAGATGCGGCTTTGAGTACCAAGGTCCACGTGTACCCAAAGGACGGAGAAGGAAGGGTCCTCCATACAGCGCAGACGGCGACAACACACATCCGCCCGAAGAAAAGCACATACTCCTGCTTTAGCCTGAAAATTTTCTTCAAGTAGATATCCAGGGTAATGCAAATAAGAAGTATCGGCTGGACGGCGGATCTGTGTCTCCGTTAGGAAAACAATGGCAGGCCGGATGGTCTCGAGGTGTTGGTGGACGGCGTTAAGATTAGCGTGAAGTCCACGGATGTTAGTGAACTCCACTAAAAAGGCGGTGGTGGGGTTATGCACCGCTGTTGTACTTGCAATTGTTCTGTGTACTGACATGTAGGTTAATTATATATTAGGAAGTAAGGAGAAAAGACGTGAAGATGAAGGAGCTTTCATTGCTGTAGGAAGTAGGTTGGATTGAATTTTCGGTAAATGTTAAAGGGGGATCGGACTGATCAGCCGGACGGAAGGGCTTCCGTACCCCCCCGAGGTAGGCCGCCGGGACCCCAAAATCCGGTCACCAACCGGCACGACGGTCCTACTCAAGATTATGCGCGGCATGGTGGGGCAGCCTCTTATGGTGGTTAGTCATAATTGGGCCCCTGTACTATACCGCGGGCGGCCAGCGGAAAAACCGTTTCTACAGGTCTCCCTGGCCGGCCGATCAATGTATCCCCCCAAACAATGAACCCTAAGGAATCCTCCCAACCGGCTCTACCACCACGAAAGCCCCTCAGCAGCTGGATATACACAGGCTGACCCCGGAACGCGACACGCCTAAGCGTGCCACTATGGCGGGTGTTACACCAAGTGTATGGTGGTCGCGATCCAGTCGGACACTAATTCGTGTCCTACCACCCCGAATAAGTTTTAAATATAACTTATGTACTTGTTGGATTTAGTGGTTTGAAAGGATTCTGTCCCTGAGGCATCGATAAGCTCAGACATTATGCCACTGAATAATGGTAAAGGAATTGTAAGTTTAAAACTTTCCGAAACGTTTCCACAGCCTACGGAAACCGGGTTAACAGAGTTTCGACAATCGAAATAAACTAGTGACAGGATAAGGTAAAAACCTCATACTTTTCTTAGAAATATATTCACGTTTAATCGTAAAGTTACAGATGTTGGTTCTGTTTTTGTCCCAGAAAATTACATTGTTAATATTTAATCTACTGTAATAATGTTTAAATAATTACACCCATGTGTCATTAAAATTACTACACGGAATAAAACATACTTTCACACAGTTTTACTTTATATTTTGCATTGTAGTGGTTGGTTGTAGATTTTTTATTTTGTGTCTATCTATATTCGCTTCAATGCACCCGCACACTGTAGCGTGCTTACATACCTTAAAAATTTGAGGGTGAAAGCCTCTGGAAAATTGATCAAGGGATTAGAAATAACCGAGATATGGACATATTTAGAACGTTTTTGTTTGCTTACAATGCTTGGAGCGATAAAGTGTAATATGTGCGTTTCTTTTTCCCACGCCTCAATAACAATCTATTGCTTATTTCTAACGACAAGTTTGTCATGATATTTGGTGTAAATTCTATAACGATTTAAAGATATCCTCAGTGTTCAGAGTACTTGTATTTTTGACACAGCGATATTCATAAATCAGCGATGACCAGTTTGTCCACGATTAAAGTGTTTTTAATGATCTTTGACAGTTTTCTGGTGGTTTAGGCTATGAATCTAGAAATTGTACAAGAAAATTACCTAACACTTTTAATAAAAGATTTAGATAGTTATAACGCGGTAGGATTTTAGGTATTCTACCAAAAAAAGCAATAATTTTAATCTAAATGATAAGACATCAAAGTGATTTTTAAGATTTTATAATGTTTGAAGAGCCTCTGCAAAGGTTTACGTTGGATATTGTTTTTAAAAACGTTTTGTGTAATTTTTTTAAAGTTATTACTTTGTAGTTTAATCGTGTCTTACAGTGAGTTTATACCTCACGTCAACTAACTATGATTAAGTTTTACGATGTTCTAACGTAAATTACAGAATATGCTACACACATTTAAGTACAGGATTTTCTCGTCCGCAACTGTTTAAATTAATACAGTGCCCGACCGTTCTGTCTGTTCAATTCTCTTTGAGATCTCATTAGAAGTTCGCACAATCTGCTTAATTGGCTGGTCACCGAATGCGGTGTTCCGTCGCTACCGCACTAAGCTGACCCACGTTACTTTTCAAATCATTCGGTAAAAACACAAAAAAGGTTAAAGTTAAATTGTTGAAGGGGTCTGATTAATGTGGTCGCTTGCCTGCAACAGTGTCGCGGTAGAACGAAATTGGTGTTACCAGTTTGTTTTCAGCGTAAGGATTATACGGTGCCGTGTGAATATGCCCTAAGTGCTCTGATTACACACGCCACACTTTATGAAATGGACAATGAGTGCTCTCAAAAAATATATATATATACTGTCACACACTTTTACCTTATATCACTCTGTATTTATAATTTGCTTGTAATTTTTTTATTTCTCGTCGTATTCGCTTCATTTTCCAGAATACACCTATTCACGTTAACCCTGTAACATGCCTAAATAACTTGAAAACGGAGGATGGAAGTCTAGGCAATGTTGATCAAGAGATTAGAAATAACTGAGGCTTGATATTTTTAGAATTTTGCTTGCTAGCAATACTCGGAGCGAGAAAGTGTAATACGTGTAGACTCAATAACCACCAATTATTTATTTGTAACGATGAGTTTGTTAGGATGTTTGAAGAGAATTCTAGAATGATAAAAAAAAATGTTAAAAAGTAAGCGCACATATAAATAGATGCGGATAGTTGATTTGTATTATGTCATTTACTGATTAAAATAAGATGGAATAGCAGACATCTGGAGAGTTCGCTTAATATTGAAGAGTCATCAGAGCCTGTGATTCCTTGTAACTTAATAAGGTTATAGTTCGGTATATATACACCAAAGCATGGCAAGAAAACACATTTATGATTAAAAATAATGTAAATCGGTTTAGTGATTCGATAGTTATAAACATTCAAATGCACATACATACACAGAGATCTTTTACAACATGTGGGGATGTAGATATAAAAAAGAATAAACTTTCAAACTCAAAGCTCGAACATTTTATCAATCATAACCGTAGAAAACAAATATGATTACTCGTCGATTTTGCGAATGGCTGTAATCCTGTAAAAATACCAGACGTCGAATCTGCGCCGTTTGCATCTGCTTATTTATATTCCTAGGATATTGCCTGTTGATAGAGAGGAGGGTAATAATTTAGGTAGAGATCACGCCTCAAATTTTTGCGTTTGACTTTTATACAGAATAGAATTATATAGAGAAGTTAACAATAAAATAAACGAAAATTTATTTCGCACATTTCAATGTTAAATGAAAAAATAGTGTGTATTTTGTGGAGAGACCTTTGCTATAATCAATATTTAAAAACGTAACGTAAGATGAAATTATTTAATTAATCATTAACTAAATTTAAATAATAATGTTCTGTACGCCATCTTTAATGTTTTTAACTTATTTTGTCAAAGTGAACACTGTGATTTGAATGTAATATCTAGGTTTAAAGCGAGGTCGGTTTTCAATTGTGATTTCTTTATTTATACGGCAAAATGACTGCACGTCTACCCGCATAAGTGCCTCTTCACACCTCGTTTTAAAAACCCGATAACGTAAGAGGAAGGAATCATACTAACTGGGGAATGATTCCACATCTTCACATTTTGACAGAGAAAAGAATTTTCTAACTTTTTTGTTCTTGCCTAGATGGTTGTGGATCTGTGGAGACACGTAACGTGTAATTCCGTCATCAGAAAGAGAGGACAGATTGAGGTTAAACAACTCTTCAGGTTTATCAAGAAGAGCCGACAACAATCTTCAGGTTCATCTTTACTTTTATCTATATATATTTTATTACGAATATTATTATATCCTATCACATCATATACATCGTTTTTAGCGGATGTACAGAAAGTTGTATCATTTCCAGACATCACTACACTTTTCGTACTCGTAATAGGTCTATTACACGTAACGAGCACAGTGGCGAGACGGTGTCCTCGGCTGATTATTTCGGTACATATGAACATTTTGACGAGTGCTAGGCCGAATAGAGTGCCAAGAGAGTCACTAGAATCGCGATTTGTGTGCTATGCCAAGTACCCACCTCTCGCTTATTTTTCCGTCCTGCAGCGACTATCCCTCGTAACATGTGTGAACATGCACTCGGTCGTTACTCGCCAACTCGTTCGCCAGTTTTGTGCGCAATTTGTAGAGTTATGTACTCCAACAATGTCGCAAAACGTTCTACAATCATATTAAAACGATTATTTGTTGCGCCAAAGCCACGCTTTTTTGAAATTTAATTTCTTGTCCAAATACTTTTAGTGCCTTTTCCCCCATAGTTATTCAATGATGAGTGGTTGGAGCCGGTTGAAATTTATCTTAAAATGTTTTCTTTTGCTATACATTTTAGTCGGTCGGTTACTGTGTCGAAACTAAACTGACTCGCCTAACAAGCAAAATACATATAAACGCCTACTCATTCATCCGACTCTCTCGTCCTAGTATCGTTTTATTGTCTCGCCACTGTACTCGTTACGTGTAATAGACCCTTAAGTCTTTTATTGTATCCGATTTTAATGATTACTTTAATTCATACAGTATTCATAACTCCGTATAAATTCAGAGGTTAACAGCGATTGATAGAAGGCGGAGTCGGAAACATAGGCGGGCCGTCACCAAATACGCAAGGAAGTTATCCAGACATTCTCAATATGTATTACTAATGTACAGAAGTATACTTTTTTGGTGCGAGTTAATTTTCATCGGTATATTTGCTAAATTAGTATAATAATAATAATAATATCACATTTACGGTTAAAGGTTTGATCCAAAGAAAAGATGTAAGCTTTATCACCGATTCAGCCCAGTTCGTATTGGCGCTTTACAAAGATATAAGAAACATACAAGTAAGTATTGCCAATTACGCGATAACAGTATTATTAGTCTTGAGTTCAGTTCAAGCAGCATGTCAAGGCTATTACAGGATGGATCAATATGTGAAAGTTGGTGACGTCTGAAAATTATGCCCTCTCTTTCCATCCACCAAAAACAAACGTAATTATATGTATCTATGTTTATAGCTGTTTTAAAAATATGAGTTATAATATGTTTGAAGAAAAGATAAACCAGATCGATTTTCTTGCCGGTTGTTCTCGATGACTGGGTTGTTTTCCGAACCGGTGGTAACTATTGACGTTCATAAGCGCCTTCTCAGGGCCTAAACTGTATAAAGTAGTTTTGTTTTTGAGTAATAGCAATAGAGGGGTTAAATTAAATAGTAATGACAAAATTTGCGATTAGAAAATAAAAGACTAAGCACGTAGTTCCCAAATAACAACAAACAATTTTCATAAGACCGAAATGACTGGCACCAGTTAGTATAAAATAAGTGAAGAAGTATATAAAAAAGTTTAATTTATTTCCAGTATTTCCTTTAATATCTGTAGTATGAATTAAATTACTTGATATGTATGAAAATCCAAATTAATACAATTTGTATGGGCCCCGTACATAAGTATCCGTGATCAATAACGTAGCTATCTCGCTTCCTGACGCTATTAATAGTTAAATAAATAGAGAGCACACTGATGTGGTGAGAACCGCTCTCCGCGGTCGAGGTACGGCAATATTAATGGATAGTGAAAGCCTGACTGGCGCAAATACGAACAGAAGTCGTTCGGAAAATTGTTTTCGTATTCCCAATAAAATGGGACTTTCGTTTCATTTTAATGTGAATTCATTTGAGAAGTCGATATGTTCTCTTTTGTTTTTATAGCTATGCTATTTCTGGTGTTACGTCCGTTGGTTAAACAAATGCTGTTTGTGTCGAAGTAATTCCTTTTATACAGACAAAAATCAAATACTAAGTGTATTTGACACTCAACCACTCTGTACACAAGTTTACCTTATAAGGCTGCAGTTGCAGTCCACTTGAAAATGTCTTCTTTTTAGTTTCACTCCGATATCCAGAATAGAATTTTCCTCAGAAGCACCGTGGCGCACTTATATACTCTTCAATAACGGAAGGTGGAAGACTCTCGAAGGTTAACGTCATTATTCAAATGATTCGACAAAGTTCTAAACGGACGAGTTTTAGAACGCCATTGTTTCAGGTTCCCACGGTCGATGAGTCATTCCGTGTTTAGTTATAACAGCGAGTTCGTATACAATACATATAGTACATATACGAGTATATTATTCATATACCTTTTGACCGGACATAGCGACTGTTTTTGTTTTAAAACTATTTGTTAAATCTATTATGGCATTATTGTTTTTTATTGATTATATAAGTTTTAACGTTAAACCATTATCTCATCTGATGTTAAGTGTTGATATGGCATGAAATGGTGACAGGGTAAGATTGCAGAGAACTAGCTTTTAAGTGCACCTGCCGGATCATAAAATCTCTAGAAGAGCCCAGAAATATTATATGAGACTGGCGGTGTTCGTGGCTCCACATGCGTTATTATTTGTAGTAACATAGTTGAGTTACAGCAAAATGTACTCTGTATAATTATTCTCTGTGCTAGTGTATGAGGACTTTGATGCGACTAATAAGTATAATTTAAAACATAGGGTATCAGGGCAATGCAATAACATATTACCGTAAAATATACAATCACACGTATCAAACTAACTACACTGTATTGTTTAATAACCACATAATTAATCATTCATGATAGAAGAGTATCTCTCAAAATCGTCACATCATAGTAATGGATCATCATGGATAGTAATATCATTGTTGTCAGGCGTGTATCTGACAAAAATAATTAATGCTGATTGACTCATAGTTTCAAAAGTTCAAGACAAAAAATTTTAAAATGAAGAATTGTAATTACAATTATCACAGAATCCTATATTAAGACACAACAAGGGTTATATAATTTATATAATAGTTCTATTATATCTATTTCAAAGTCATTTTAATATATTTTTATATGGACCATATCACTAGATGGCGTTATTATTAAAGTTGAATTTCTTCTATAAATTATTACACATTAAAGTGTATTAAGTTTAACGCTCCCGTTTTCAATTTGTGAATAAATGATTCATTCCTCTTCCTTCAATCTTGAGATTAAATTAAACTTTAACACTACAGTCTGTACGTAGCAGGTGCAATCTGCTTTTAATTTTGACTAATCACGTGTCTCATTGTCGGGTTTATAAGCGTCCTCCGAGTATAAATTATTTTAAGCTACGTTAAAAGATTTACTTGGAAAGTAGTGTGTTTTGAAACTGACTTTTCCAGATTGCCTGCTGATTAGCACAGTATAATTAAAAAACAACGCCGATTACCAAAAGGACTGTAGTCATAATTTTTACCCGTGAATAAATCAATTTTTATATTATAAACTCGTATGAAGCGTGGTCGTGACTCTGCGGAAAAGCTATGCATGCCTAGTTGTAGTCATGAACGAGCGATTCGGCCTATTTACTTTTACATAATTTTTTACACTTTTATATCTATTTCGAAATAATTTATACACATATGTGTATATACGTAGTCTTGCCATAAATACTGAAACAAAGAAAAAATCATTTTTTTTATTGCAAATAACATTTATTATATTTACAGTGTGTTACTTTAATACATAAATATAAAACAATTTCAATTATAAAAAGCTTATTTGAAGTGGTCTCAATTGGCTGCAATATAGTCCTTTAAACCTTGAGGCCAATTATCAAGAGAAGCACGCACTCTTTCCGTGGGAAAATTCTTCACTGCCAATCCTACGGATTGTTTTAGGGCCTCCAAATTATCACGGCGTTTAGACCAAGCTGTACTCTCTAAAACTGACCATAAATCATAATCCAGCGGGTTAAGATCAGGTCTAGAAGACGGCCAGTCTTCAGGTCCGATGAAGTCCGAAACGTTCGTTTCCAACCAAGACTGCGTAAACCGATTTTTATAACCCGGCGCAGAGTCTTGCTGGAAAGACCATTCTTGGTTATTGAACATGGTGTTGTTAAGGGGCTTCACTACCTTCTCAAGAATGGTATCTTGATACACTTGTGCCAATGTTTTGATACTTTTCTCACAAAAGTATAGCTCACTTACTCCTTCATAGCTAGACTAATACACCACTACACCATCACTGACGTCGAATAGTGCCCACGTTGCACACTGTCGACTAATTGGGAAGCTTCCTTAGGGCTTTGAGCATAAATACGATTATTTTGTTTGTTGAAATATTTCTCAATTGTAAAAATTTTCTCATCCGTAAACAAAATTTTTCTGTGAGCTCCCTTTGCGTTCCGCTTCAGTAGTTGTTTCGATTTTACCATCCTATTCTTTTTAAATTATGAGTTAAGAAATGACCAGTACGTCTCTTATAGGCTGCAAGTCCTAAGTCATCTTTTAAAATACGCGACATGCTTCTATGTGCTATCTTCATATCTATCATCTATATGTTCTGATATAAAATCTTTTGCTTTCGGACAGGATTTCTTCGATTTCTTTCCCTAACTGCTTTAACCACCTTTTTCGTACAAAAACTACGTGGATGGTCAGATGTTTTTTTGTCACAAACAGAGGAGGTCTCATTGTACCTATTAATAGCCCGGTAAATAAACATTTTACTAATACCAAGAGTATCGAAATTTTTTAAATTGCATTTGGGTTCATACTTTGTGTAATGCAATCACAGCGATTCAGTTCTCTTTATCACCCCACTACATTTTAATATCGCAAAATATTGTACAATGTATTGGCGCCAAAATGAGAAAATCAATGAACAATCATATAAAAATGTCAGATTCCAAATTCAAATGTAATAATTTGTTTATTTTTAATTGTAACAGTATTTATGGCCAGACTAAGTACATCTATAGATGTGCATTGTGGTTATCGAATAGGGCAATTACGAGAAATTTGCACAGAGTGGTCTCAGAGCATATTGGCAAGGAAGTGTCGTAGGCTCGAGGAGTCAAGTGCGCATGACTCGTTGGCCCCCATCTCAGCCGGTTCTCATTTATGCATGCATAGTTTACAAACCGCAAGTTGTATTTATAATATTTGTTTTTTTTAATACACAGTTTTTATTTTAAGCTGAAGGAGACGGCACAGTAGGTATTAGTACTAACCTGTAGCACTAGAGGCGCTGATTCACTGAGCCTGATTAAATGAGTAACATCACTATCTATGTAACGTACTCTGTGGCGTAGACTGACTTGATCTGACTGAGTAACGGGGCGAGACTCAATACGGGGGGAGTTATTGCGTTAACGCGTCGCTCGCAAGAGGTGCGTAGGAGTCCCGCACTTAAGCGACGCACTAGTAAAGTGAGCGTGGCACGAGGAAATTGGTTTCGCCGCAACCGTAACAACTTACTTAACTTGCAGAAAACTTTATTACCCAGTTATTATACATTTATAAACAGGACACTCCAGATCATATTTATAAATCCGTAGATATCATAATTAAAATATTATAATACAAATAAGCTCTTATGAAGATCGGTAAATAAATAAACGGATATTGCGATATATAATCCTTGTTATTTAAATAGATGGGAGCAAGGAAAGGTCATACAAATGGCCGAAACCATTCGTCATTCTTACTCCAGTCAATTTTGTTAACGCTATATGTAAATTTATCCGTTAACCACTACCATGAGCGTGAAGTATTTCAAAATGAAAATTACTTTATGCAATTTAAGTGAAGTTTTTGTAAAAAAGAGCAACAAACATCCATGCATATTCACAATATTAATAGGGTATGTTATGTAAGCACATTAGAATATAAGCTAGATGCTACATCATCTTGTCTATTTTAAACAGGTGTTGTATGGTCATAGGATAGAAATAAAAAAATAGCTTTAGTCTTGTTTATATCATATGTAAATAAGGGTAACCGTGGTAGGGGACAAAATAAAGCTGTAACTTTTGTAACATTATCCATATCAATTTTTGTGGGCTTCGTGAACGTTGTGAGAAGGAAATCTATTTTACATGTTACTTGAATGGCTTCCATTATTATTTACATGCTTGATATTTTGAGTTTTCAAGTATCATAATCGTAAAAAAAGTCGTTGTGGTCGAATGCTTCGACCATTCGACCAGTGGAATATTAATCCGATGTCCGCAGTTTCGAACCTCGGCATGTACCAATGTATTGTTTGGAATTCGCGTGCATTTACTCATTTATATTAGTAACACTATCGGCTGACGATGAAGAATAACATCGTCACTCGCCCTGTTACCATCCGTTCCGCTTAGTAGTTCAGTGAAGATGTACATACCACACATGATCAATAGTCATAAGTCAGTTTAAAATAAAAAAGAGGAAATAATAGCCCTTCAACTATACTTTGACAGTCACAAATAAGGCAATGAAACATTTCTACATGTTTACCAATCAATACCTATCCCATATTTAACTAGGTATATATTTATTTCCACGTGTTTAATTTTCAATTATTTATTTAAATTCTATGTTTTGTGTTTCAAATACACCTTTTGTAGTCTGTTTTTGTATAAAAACCCTATTTCCGCTGTTAGGAAAATTCAAAAATCCTTGTTTCCTTTCATTGTCCAAATTAAACATAGAACTTCCGTTCGATTATAAAGCTTAAAGTCAAAACATCAATAAGGTTCGACATAGACAAGGATTTAGGAATTTAGGATAATTGGACAAAAATGTGTTAAAGTTTAAAACGAAATTTAATGAACGAATAAAACTCCACAAACACTATTTAATTTTAAGACTAAGAAGTGAATTTATAGTAAATTATAACTACATTATATAATGTGAAGATAAATCTTAGCGTGATTTTTTAAACTTTTCTAATAATTATTTGCACATCAAAAAGAACTTTTCAAGATCTTTATACACTTTTGAAAATATTGTTTCAGATTTTTTTATAATTTACACAGTTGTGTTACTTTAAAGGAAATATTCTATCTTAGATAGTTTATGATATATTTATAAAAGAAGCAAAGATTTGTCATCATGAGATGCAAAGGGGGATTGCAAGCACGATGCACCAAACGTGACACAGGTAATAGTTGCACGCCTTGACGTCAAGTGTAACACTGGCTATAGTTGTACGCTTGGACGTCAAGTGTAACGCCGGTTATAGTTACAATCTTGGACGGCAAGTGTAGCACCGGCTATAGTTGCATGTTCGGACGTGTCAGGCTTAGGAGTCACCGGATGTATAACCAATATTGAAGAAGTGTAGTAGGATATGTACACGAGTAGGGCATTGTTACATGGTGTAAACCCGTCAAAGTGACTTAGGACTTTTGTGACTTTTGAAAACAGTCATTTTATATTTACTACTAAGATATTTCTAGGCGGTCGTAATAGTGTCAATTATTGATTGATCGTTAGTCTCTTCAAGGTCACCGTTAGCTACATTGTTGCAAATAAAGAAAGATTACAATATATAAACGAGAAACTATTATGAAATAGAAAATAAAATAAAATACCTAACAATAACTAAATTTACTATTATAACACCTAAAGCGTATTGTTTAGCTCTGAAGTCGTATTTATATTTGAAGAGGCAGGGTAATATATATTTTTTACAACTCGCCGCCGTATACGGTGTTCATAAGCGAGAAATATGACCAAGTCGTGCTCATTACCTGGAACACAAAAAATAAAAACACAATTCGTTGAAAATGTAAGACTCCGTAAAGCGTATGTTTACGACTTGTAAAATGGATACGTAAAAAGAATTATGTGCGACTATAATTTATCTTTTACGTACAGGTGTATTTACTTACAGTTATCCAGATGATTGCTTTTACTATATAGCGACAATTGTAGAAGATGATTTGATATGACTATGACAACTATTTTTAAGAGGAATATATCAATTGCGTATGAATCTCATTTAATATATATTATTGTAAAATATAATCCAAGCAGTAACAGATCAAGGGATATTAATTCTGTCACTATAATCTCTGAGTTTGAAGTAGGATATTGTATACAAATGAATAAAATTGGAGTATTTTTATTATCAGACCTTCGTAACGCCTAACAGTTGATTTTTTAATACTTATTCTGCTATTCGGGACCATCGTATAAATATTGACATTCATATTTTTACGATACTAACGTCACTCAATTGTTTTGCCTTCCCGGAACCTCTCCACTAACACTTAAATTTTATGGTATGGTATTAAAGCTCAAATTGACTTTAAAGTATTATTACGAATCATTTGTATGGGAGTACAGAAAAGTGTCGTTTTAAGACTTTTCCAGGTAATTTTTCTCTCCGTAAAATCCATCCTCGTACTCCAAGGAATATTTAAAAAAAAGAATTAGCGAAATCGGTTCAGCTGTTCTCGAGATTTGCGCTTAGAAACACATTTAGCGATTCATTTTTGTATTATAGATAGAGGACTTTTCCACTAGAAACAACAACGATTAGATATGATTAAGAAGTAATAACAGAATTAACAGAAGTAATTTAAATCCAGTAGAAAAGTTAGTAATGGTAAATTTACAATTGAAAAAATTATGGACCGTCCAATATTAATCTAACTAAAACATGTTTCTTTGTATCTGTAGTCTTTAATATTTTAAAAAGGAGATAAATTTTCCCATTTATCTTACGGTATATTGACAATTATAAAAAGAATCAGAATCAAATATTGACAACATTAAGTGCTACATTTATTTAATTTTATATATTTTTTTCTTTCTTTCTATACAAAATATTTAAAATTCGTTTCGAGCCTTACTTTTTTGGTGTACCTATGGATTGAATACACACGATGTTGATCTTCTACGATAAACGCAAAAGAGGACTGCCATCGTATTTGTGGTTAGACACTGAAGATTGGGTTGGATTTTTTTTTCTTTTTTTCGAACTGACCTATACTGTGAGCCTGGCAAGGCCATTACAGTTCCACCGTTGGAACATCTTACTTGCTCATACATATTACAAACCAAAACCTTAATATCAAAATCCAAACTAATAGCTCCGCGTCAGATGGTAAGCGCCATAAAATACAAAAACGGTGGTGACCGTCAAAATACAACAATACGCCGTAAAAGTTTTTAAATGGCTCTTTACATTTTCCTTCAAGAATCTTATATTATAACTGAGAGAGAAAACGCGGACTGAGAGATATTTCCACGGGTTGGCGGTATGACAAAATTTTGCGAACTTGTTTGGTAAGGTATAGGTGAAAATTATTGGGTAGTTGTAGTTCAGGTACCTAATGCGTATGATACATCGTGCATATTATTATTAAAAAATCATAAATATATATAGATATAATCATAGATATACTTCTATATCATAACAAAACAATATAGATTATTTAATAGAACCCAACGAGGATTGAGAAAACGGCTACTCTGGAATGATTTGAAAGGATAATGTCTGCTTACCTTTGTAAACATATTCAGCGTTATCGGTGCGTATTTCAAAGATGTCAGACAACAAGCAGTCTGTGATCTAAAAATAATATTGTATTTTAAAATTGAAATATGTTCGTAAAATTGTGAATCAAGATGTTTACGGTGTAAATATACATTTTTATCTATTTATTTTTGTATTACAAAAATAGCAATTAGCATGCAGTCTAACTGATGTTAATAATCATTGCGAGGTCGCAATGTATCTATATCTATAGGTATAGATGCCTACATTAAACAAGGGCTGAAGGCCTGAGTGCAACCAATGATAAGTTCATCTTAAGAACTATATGGAATAGCGCACGTTCTGATATGAAGATCGGAATATAATGCTACGTTGCGAACAAATAATTACTTTTGTAATCAAACTTTGCATATATTCTATTATCTTACTGTCTTCCAGCCTTCTTTTAAAATGGCTATAACAACCGGTCTTGAGCAATTCGTATCAAACGAGTTCTTGAAATCTGCACCTTTTGGTTTGCGGCCAAATCCGACAATTGTTGGGCCAAATTGGTTTTTACTTATATGACTAATTTTAATTCATTACCATTTCAATATAGTAATAATCCTCAAGGCGTTAGAATTAACTTAAATGATAATAAGAATTACCTTTTTATAATAAACCATATGGTCTTTTGAAAATGAGTATCCCCTTTGTACCACAATGTCTGATAAGCCACGTCTCCTATACCAGCACTCTGTAATTTACCATAAGTACGGAACTTATTAAACAAAAGCCACGCTCTTTGTTCCGCTGTAATTATAAAGTTTAAAGCTCATACCGCTCCAGTAAGCAACTCTCCGTAATAACACAGATAGAGTACGGGAAGCATGGACGAAAACACTGCTATGTAGTTGTTTAGCATATAAGTCGGGCCCCTAGAGAACTGCAACAGAAACTTGCTCGCTAACTTTCCAGTTAAATTTTATAACACTGTTAAAATTATGTGAGTCTTCGGCGGCCCATTCCGCGGTGGAGTCGCATTTACGGCGCAGTTTGTCTCTAAGCTTCCGCTGACTTAGTCTAAACACACATTGCGGGATCTCACCGCGCAAAATTTTACCACCAGCTGAAATTACTTAACACACTCTGAGAATAACATTTCGGAAACACTTTGATTCTGTCATCTGTTATTTAATTTTGTTTCAATTCTTACTTTTTACTTAACGTAAACGAGGATGTGAATTTGTATGTTACGCTTTAAATATTCAAGCGATTTATGATATTTTGCACACTTGTTGTTAGGCATATAAAAATGTAGAGTACCTTTAATCTACAGAAAAGTTCCACTCCCAAGGGATAGGTCAAATCTATATTAGCGTACGTGAAGAATCGAAATTAAAAATACTTTATTCAGTTTAGGCCCTGAGAAGCTGCTTATGAACGTCAAAGTTGCCACCGGCTTGGAAAACAACCCAGTCATTGAGAAGAACTTCCAAGAAACTCGATCTGGTTTGTCTTATCATCAAACATAATTTTAAGAATATGACAAATATATTTTTAGAACATTTTGATAGTTATATACATAGATAATTGGATTCGTTTTTGATGGATGCACAGAGAGGAGCGTCATTTACAGACGTCACTATCGTTCACATACTGTGGATCAATATAATAAATAGCCTTTAGACATTAAAACCTGCTTGATGTGATGTGTGAACTTAGTATCCGGCAAATCGGTAATATGCTTTGGAATTTTGTTATAAAACCTAACACTACTACTACCTATAAAGCCGCGAGCAATAGCTAGTTCTTGATAAATTATACCCTATATTTTAATTTCATTTCAAGTATCAGTTTGAACTATATTTACAGTAACTTGGTATTTAGTAAATTGATTTTGATTTGAACGTTTTT
>JAQQSE010000356.1:0-42164 GCA_035772565.1 Antheraea assamensis
TATCTTCCAGGAAAAATAACTAATATTCCCGAAGATACTTCAAACCGTATTAATGCGAAAAAAACACGACTCGGGGAGCAATCGTAACAAAAACCCCATATGCGGTTGTATACCTTACGAAATTCAATCACGGTAATAAAAATTGAAAATATTATTAAAAGCCGAATTGGGTCTCTCTTTTTTTAAAGGGTTAAATCGTAAACATCTATAATTTAAAGCTAGATATATGAATAGACGGGAGTGGAACGTTCTATGATTATTATACTTTAAACGGGTCTATAGGGAGGGTATTCTTAACACGCGATTACAATATCCCATGGATCCCTTAAGTATCACTGACCTACGGGTTCGTCTGATATTTGATAATGACGACATAAACTCTCGTGAAAAATGATAAATTTCGAGGGCAAACTTTTGTGTATGTTTCATTTTCTCCACGCGGCGACATTTAGTGAAACTGTTTGGTCGTCATGTTTATTGGTTATTGGATAATTTATAATGAACTTTATTACTATAAAAAAAACGACAAGCGACGATTAAAATATAGTTGAAGAAATATAAAAAAAGGTTTGTGGAATTAAAAAAAATTGTTCTTCCCTCCCTGGGTTTATATATACTAGTGTGCAAAGTATAGTTATCCTCGCGGCTTCCCCAACGTTTGGTGCTATTTATTGTAACAAAACAATTAAGATACAGTAAAATGAATACTGTATTAATATTCTGCATGTTCAAATGTCTAACGCATACCAATTTACATGTGCAATCGGTTTGTAACGATATAGAAGTCGTGTGTACTTCAGCGTCATTCTAGCCGGTGTGTTATAATGTTGTAGTATAGTGGACAAGGTGGCCCTTCTGCATAAAAACTTAGGGTTGTCAACTTTTATGTGTTTCACAAATTGGCTATTGAAGGTTGTCCGTCTACCAGACTCTTACATGTACCTACCAATATTCATTTGATGTATACCATATATACTCGTATACAACTACCAGCCGCTATGGGTATCGATACAAATAATGACAAACGTACTTATCTAAATTTAACTTTAATGGTTTATGCAATGCACGCCGAGATAGCTCCCAGATAACATGATTTTTGCAAACTTTCTCGACAGTTGTTACGGTTTTACTCTGACCAGTTTAACGATATTTTATAATCTATGCTATGTGTTATTATTATGCATAAGCTATATTAATGTAAAGTTTTATCAAAGTCCCTGGTGTAGCTTAAAAACGTATTTTTTGCATTTCTTTTAGGTCCCTAGATGGCGCTTTCCTCAAGTTTCCGCACGCTATCATCTTTCATTTACAACAGATAATGTAGTTACAATACGCCTCTGTTGAGGTTAATATTTATAACATACAATTATATCGCGATAAACGATATTTTTTTATTAATAAATGTGACTTAAAAGTCAGATACAAGTCGCACAACAAGTTGTAATAAAGTTGCTGTCAAAGTCTAAAGCTTATGTATTCATGCTATTTCAGTTGTTGGAATTATATGCATTCAAATGTATACATATACCAAAAAATGCTTGTAAAGTTATTAAACATGTTATAGATGCTTAGTTAGTGATGGTAGAATTACAACTCAATAATTAAAAAAAAGTGTAACCTTCAATTAATCCACGAATATATGTGGATGCGTTTATACGATTGACGTTAGATTTTTTTTGCGCGCGACCTTTGAAAAGTTTGCACATATAAAATGGAGTGAGGTCCGAACCGGGGAAATTAGATATTTCAATAGTACAATCGCTCGACAATCTTTCGTATAACGATTTACGTGACGAATTATATCAACAGCCAAGGTTGAGATTAAACAATGTAATTAAAACGACCCTCAAAATCTAGATTAAACTGGACGTGTGGGTTTCATTTGAAAATTTACAATAATCACGGAAACATTAATAAAGAGTAAGCATGGAAGCTATAGCTACTTTAATTAATGTACAAGTAAAATTAAACAATAAAATTGCCGTTCTGTATAGAAAAAAGTCGCATAGAAGTCGTCTGTACAGAAGTAGACGTGGTGGTCTAGTGGTTCGATCGGTGGAATCGATTAATCCGATGTCCGCAAATTTTCGAAAATCGCGTACATTTACTAATTTACATTGGTAACACTATCGGGCTGACGGTGAAGGAAAACATCATGAGGAAACCTGAACCTGAGAAATGTTCTTGTAGTAAGTACCACTGGTATGTGGGGAAAAATATAGAACTGTGGATTTCTCAGAGTTTGAAAATCGCCAATACGTTGTGGGTTGGCGTGGTAATTATGTCCTATGCCTTCCTTTGGGAAGAGGCCTATGACTCTGCAGTGGGTCTCTTACAGGCTGATGATGATGATGATGATGATAGAAAAAATCGGACAGTTTAGTTTAAGGAAACGTGTGTGTATTAATTAGTCGCAGAACTGGAAATTATACTGCCATTGATGAGTAATCGTGGGAACAGGGGTCAATGAACTCTTTATGGTTATTTTTTACCACCTCATTGAATTTGAATTTTTCCCTGTAAAATGTTTACTCAGGTTCCAGAAGATGTAGAAATTAGTTGGAATATGGTCTGATAAATATAGGTTGGGTGTCGAGTTTCCAGACTTAAGTGGTGTAGTTTTGAAAGATCCACGTACACATTTGCAGTAACGTTGTGTTAGGTTTTCTAATGCTAGTCCCATACCTGCGCGACGAAGCTTCGGTAACACTTGTGCCGCTAAAAAGTAACCTCAAAATTAATTCCGATAAAGGCTCAGAATAACATTTGCACACCATTGTCATTTCAATAGTAACTCGTAATCAGCGTGTCCAAGTTCCTTTGATGTGTGCAGAAACCGCGGCCCCAGTTATCGTGGTGCGTGTATCGTCACGCAATCCGATAGTTCGCAACGCATAACGATAATATCTTCCCACATCTGCATCAGTCTGTAAAAAAATCGCCATAGACAAAACTTCGTGCCGCTACACGCAGGTATGGGAGTAGCGTAAGAAGCTGTAATAAACCATTCCGGCACAAGTCCGCTAGGTGTATAAGCAGATAATTTTTACTTAATTTGCATTTATTTGGCTGCCTCCACTGTCTCCAACCGATTTTCAATTATTATACAAGGCACACTTTTCAACACAAGTGGGGTTTCAAAAACCATTTATTTGTGCCTATTTGTTTGCATGTGTTATGGTAAATTTGGGCGCGATTGTGTTATTGCTTATTCAACGAGTTTATACGGAACCTCCTTTCCAAGATTTGTATTTTTTCAATTGGACGTGAATTAATCGGTAACGTTTTGTCTCTTACCTTGAAGGCTGGTATTAGTTCGTGTGTGGTGTGAAATTAATGTATTGCCACTACCATTTCATAGTTATCTACTTCCGTCTCTGGTCGGCCAGGGAGTTTATTGAGATAGAAATTACCAGAATGTAAGTGATCAAACTCCAACATTGTTTAGGCGATCACCAGAAAATCCTCAGACTTCAGTCTCTTTTTTTTTTCATGAAGAAGGTTTTTGGGCTCAAATTTGTTATAACTCGTAATAAGCGTTAGCGTCGTTTGTGTTTTTATCGTAAAATGGTATAATATTTTTGTATATAAAAATTCCTTCTAAGATATGTTCACTTCTGACTTGCCAAATTCTCATAACTTTACATACTTGATGATGCTGAATCTATACATATAATAAAAATGAAGTGTCTGTATGTAATATCAAAATAATGACATTTTACTGATTGGATATGTACGTATACACGACAATGATATCAAAAATACAATTTTTAAAATTTGTGTGTCTGTCTGTATGTATGTATGTTCCGGGTAATCTCCGAAACGGCTGTACCGATTTTGGCAGAAATTTCGCTGACGGATAGTTAAAATTACAGCGGTTGACATAGGCTACTTTATTTTAGATTAGCTTTTATCCATGGTTTTGTTTGCAGTGCTATCTGAAAAACGATTTTACCTATTGTCATGGGACTTTCACGGACGGATAGCTAATCTTATAAGAAGTAATTCACAATTATATAAAAAAGCATGCGGAGCCGCAGGCAACAGCTAGTAATAAATAAAATAAAAGCTCTTATTATACGTCAATATACTAATGTTTTGACACATATTTAAAACCCGATAAACAAACTGGACGTGGCAAAGACAATTATTCTGATATATTTCGCAACAATATATTGTGGTTAGTGGTCCATTGCTATACGAGCGTCGCTTCACCACTCGGCTAATGGATTTCTCCCGAATTCTTTTCCATTATTGTTCGATAAGGGTGTAAGTAATTTTGGTTTTAATATCGAATACATTGTTCGGCATTCCCAGAAATAATTAATACTCGTAATTGTTAGGTATGTAGAATGAATAATTAAATCTGCTGGACCTATGTTGTTGTCTCTTGAAGCATAAACGGGATTATTAGAATCATTCTTGTGTCATCATAAGTATGTAGATGTAGCGTTTTTTTTATTTTTTTGCTAATTTTTTTCCCACAATTTACTGTGCGTGTTCTCCGTGTTAATTACCTTATTAGCGTCTTTCGGAAATAGTAAAAGAATATAATGGTATATAATATATATTCAATATGAAAAGCAGCCTTATGACCTATTCCGAGTTCGAGGTTATTTCAAAATTAAATTTTATTGTAATCAGATGAGTGTAGTGGCGAATTGTCACAAAGTGGATTTGTATTGATATTTCAAATGCAAGTGCTAGGGACCATCTATACTATAGGTGCTTGATGGTGGATAGAGACCATACAATATACAGGACAAAAAACAAAAAAATAAATAAACAGAAATACTCTTTAAAGGTTGAATACAATGGTGCTGAATCTTAAGCACTCTTGTTCGCACTATATCGATTGGTTCTATCATTTTAAGCAAGTTAAGCATTTAGGAAGATAGAAGATGGAATTGACTGGAAATGATTGGAGATAGAAGGAAGACAACTATAGGAATAGATTAAGACAGAAGAAGGTATGGAGGGATTGCGTGATTAATGGGTATAGGTATAGCGAGTGGAAGAAGAAAAGTTTTTGTAACGGCCTTACTTAAGGTGTTAGACTAGAGAGCATGAAAATGATAACATAATAGCATTAGTTGATTGTAGTGTATAACAGGATTTTTTTTATGCCACGATGGTGGCAATCAAGGACAATGAATCGATCATACTAATTGTAATGTATATTGTTATATTAAAGTAACAAAGAATGGTAATGTTGATACTACAAAAAAGTAAAGAAATTTGCCGACCGTTATATCTTAAAGCCTGTGTCAGAGGGCAGGCGAGTGGGGATTGTTTGCGCGGGTACATGTAGTCCGCGTGGTGGTAGGGCTTTTTCTAAGCCCGCCTGGCTAGCTACCACCATCAAGTTAAAGATCTGTCCCCAAACACCTGTTCGTGTGTTCCGGCAGGTGCACTTAAGAGCCAGTCTCCCTCTAGGTTTAGCGTGACCACCATCTTAGACCACATCATCATTTAACAGCAGATGAGATTGTGGTCAAACGCTAACATATAAAGTATAAAACAAAAACAAAAAAAAAAAAATGTACCTAAACACCTCTAGTATTCACAGTGTTGCTGGCCTAAGAGTATGACGTCGAATTATTATTGAAATTGTTGTCTAAAGTGAGATCGTAAATTGAATTATCAAATGCCATTGTTCGGATCCATTGTCGGCTCTGTTTATCGAGTTTCGTTGTATGCTTGTTATAAAGTCAATTATTAATGTTTGTTTGTTTACGTGCGAGGACGTATTCAATTGAGTTGTGAATAAATAATGCCTGTCGGCTCGATAGCGGCGAATATGAAGTCATTATTGTGTGCCTTATGTTTATAATAATGATGTTATACCGATGTTAGAAGATTTTATTGTATTCGTTTTTATAATGAACTAGTTCTCTGCGACTGAATGTTTTGAGTCAATATTGAATTGTTATTTTTTTTTTTTTGTAGTTTTGTCATTATTTCTTATTCCATATGGGGAAGTGTAATCTACATAATTCTCTTAAGAATACTCTTCATCTACCAATAGAAGTCTCGTCGAAATCGGTTCAGCCGATTCGGAGATATTTGCCCGCACGGATCACGAACACTTCCTTTTTTTGTTATATACTAGATGATACTCCCGACTTTAGTTTAGTTTTAGACGTTTTAGTCTTTCAAGAGTTTATTTTATGTCTAGTGGAAAAATCATGAACACCACACCGCTTGCTCCATTTCTTCACGGCAAGGACACACGTTTATTGGAAATCGTAGTTTCTTGAATACTGTGATAACTGTATATAAAAATGAGGATATCGTGAAATGTGTTTTAGGTAAGGAACAAGAAGTGTCTAAGAAATAAAACTGAAAATTGATTGAAATATATCACAGTAGTTTTTGAGTAATGCGCACACCACGACAGTCCTCTATTATTTTATTTACATACTAGCTGTTGCCCGCAGCTCCGCAGGCGTGTTTTTCATAATTGTGAATCACTTATTATAAGATCAGCTATCTGTTGTGAAAATTCCGTGAAAAATGGTTCAAACGTTTTCGAGGTAGTACTGCAAACGAAGCCATGGGAAAAAGCTAGTCCAAAATAAAATAGCCTATGTCACCCGCTGTAATTTTAACTATCCGTAGTATTGAAATTTCTGTCAAAATCGGTCCAGCCGTTTCGGAGATTACCCGGAACAAACAGACAGACAGAGATAAATTTAAAAAATTGTATTTTTGTTATCAGTATCGTGTGTCGACGTTATTTTGATATTACAAACAGACACTTCAATTTTATTTATATGTATAGATATATGTATATATACAAGATATGATAACCTCTGAGGGTCTACTATGTTTGGGGAAGAATTTAAATAATTTTTTATCCGTTTCCTTATTTTTTTTTTATTTATATATTTTACAAATAGTATAGGAGTGTGATGCTTTAATAAAACGAATTTTCTTTTCCTATAGCCACGTTTCAATGATACCGATTTTAATTAAACTGACAGAAGTTCTTAAAAATATGGCTAAAATTTTAGTCTAGATTCCGAACCGTGAACGTTACGAAGATCATTAATCTGGTTGGGGGCGCAAACGGAAAGTTTAAAATCTCAATTAATTCTGTCGTCCGAGTTCCAGACGGATTTCTGTTTCGGAAACATTCAAGTGAGGATTTTTTTTATTTCAGGATTCAAACAATTGGATAAAGTTTCTCGGTGAACTTTTCCGTCTAAAATTGTGTTGAAATATCGTTGCTTGTCTTCGTAGTGATGTGGATGAGAAAGTTTTTGGAAATTAATTACTACCGCCATTATTATCTCAGAAGCGTTTGCGAAGAACACAACGGTTTTAGTAATAGTGTACGAGTATTTTGAGACGAGAAACGATGGGTCAACAAAAGCAGAAGTTTCTATACAAATGACGCCTCAAATTAATACAAAATACAATTTATCTGTATTGTGTAGATGATTTGGAATTAAAACCTGTGACATAATTTTGTATAGTTTAGCTGAAGTGTGGATCGCGAGTTCCGAGGAGGTACTATCTGTGGGGTCGTTATGGGGGATATTTATCTTTAATATAATTCTAGTGAAGTGAAGATAATATAAAGATGGTCTGCGAGTTTTTATTGTCGTCTAATTATATATATATCTACTGGCTGATACCCATGACTTCCTCTGTATTGTTTATTATGTTAACAGTAGGTATATATTTTATTTCAACAAGAAAAAATATTGTATGCAAAAATATACTTTGCTTAGAAAATTTCTCTACTTTTTTTTTATGTCACGATGGTGGCAAACAAGCGTGCGGGCCGCCTGATGATAAGCGGTCACCGCAGCCTATGGACGCTTGCAACACCGGTGGTATCACATGCGCGTTGCCGACCCTTTAATATCCTGTTAACTTATCTGTTAATATCCTGTTTTCTTCTGTAGTTCTTAGAAAATCGCAATATCCACGACTTTAATAACTTTTGTTATTAATCAAAGTTGGCGTGATATTTTTTTTCTATATAAGAACCAAGTGTCCTAGAAGTAAAACATAAAAAAGTTGTGCGTCTTGATCACTTAAATGTTATGTATATTAATATGATAATGTAAGGAAAGGTTATTTATTAATAAAAATAAAATATTGATTATAAAGTATGTATTTTATTATTAGTTACAATTCTTGAATATGTAGTACACCTACCGCTACCGTATGCGTGAGAGAAAGGGAAGCGAGACAGCGCGGCGCCGTAACGCGTTACGTAACGAAGCGGTATGCGCGCCCATAAGAAGTTATCTCTTCAAAAAGTAATCGAAATATATCGGTAATTTTTGTTTCCTGATGCGCACAACGACAGACTTTTATCAATGTAAGTAAATAGATTACCTAGTCAGTACTAGTTTTAAATGCGATTGCGAATTACTTTCTTTGTTACGCTTTCACGTATTTAGTACTGAATCGATCATTATGATATTGTGCAAAGAAAAAGAAAAATAATAATGATATATAGTAATTTACATCCAGAAAAAAAGTACCTATTGTTCCCGAGGGTAAGACCAAAATTACATTAACACGAGCAAAGCCGCGGGCAAAAGCTAGTATTAAATAAAATATCCCATCGAAAGTATTAAGAATTTAGAATACTTGGCACAATACTATATGAGTTCAGTATAAGATATGGATGTGGCTTCCAGCTAATATTATACCGGTCTTTACGTTCCGAAGATGCTGCGTCACATGTTATCAATCATGAGAGCATTCAGGTGGATTACTGGTGTCAGTGTAAAATGGAGATGACATATCACAATAGCTTTTTATGATACATTATTGAAAACGCTCAAAAATAGGTTTGTCATCTTGTGAGATTCGTTTTGAGAGGAAATAAGAACACGTCGGTTATTATTTGTGTTAATAAGTAATAAATATACTCCATGTAAAATTGAAATAAAAATAATATAAATGCTCAGCAAACTATAATAAAATAATTAAAAAAACATACTTTTCAAAAACGACTCGACATGCAACCACATTATTAACTTAATGAAACGAATATAAGCCTTTAAGTCGTATTACAAAAACCACTACAACTACGCTGACATCAAGATGTTTCATTTCACGAAATTTATGACTATCAGTTCGCTAGGTGGTGGACTAAACCGCGGACGGTTGCCAATCTTCCTATGAAATAATTGCACAGATTACGACACGTGCTTTTTTCTTTTGTTTTAATTGAAATTCGATTTTATGCCGCCGAGTTTAAAAAGCAAAAGCTGAGAAACATTTGCAAAACGCCATGCCGCGTCACACTATCCGACGTGACGCTTACAGAGCCGAAGAATCGGCTTCTGTTGGCGAAAACATTATAAGCACTTCACCTGATAGACCGATCCAGATTTTCGTGTGCCCAAACACACTACTCGAAACATTGCACGCCACGCATCAGTGTTTTTTTCAAATTTCACTTATTGTGTAGGCGTTGAAAAGTTTCACATTTAAAATGGTAGAATAAGGATTAATTGATATCCTATCCTTAATAATACATGGAGGGCAGTGAAATAAGAAATAATGTATGGAACCTTATTTCATGAATCCTCATCTATACATATAAATAAAATTGGAGTGTCTGTTTGTAATATGAAAATAACGACTTTTTACTGATTGGATTTTGATTTTTGTCTGTCTGTCTGTATGTTGTTGGAACCTGTATGTTCCGGGTAATCTCCGAAACGGCTGGACCGATTTTGACAGAAACTTCACTGACAGATAGTTAAAATTACAGCGGGTGACATAGGCTACGTTATTTTAGACTAGCTGTCATCCGTGGCTTCGTCTGTAGTACTATCTTCAAAACGATCAGACATATTTTTATGGGACATTCACTGACAGATAGCTAACATTATAAATACTAATTAAAGCTTTTTTGAACTAGCTTTTACCCATGGCTTTGTTTGCAGGACTATCTCCAAAACGTTTGAACCATTTTTCACGGAACTTTCACTAACAGATAGCTGATCTTATAAGAAGTAATTCACAATTATAAAAAAGAACGCATGTGGAGCTGCGGGCAGCAGCTAGTTAATACTAAACTTATACATCATATATTGAGTTATACCTTTTTTAAAACCTGTAGTTGATGCTTTATTTTATTCATCATCTTTCCACTACGTACAGGAAATTAACACTGGATTTAGTGAGGAGTCGTGATGTAGTTAGTGGGTGTTATTAATGCCACATCGGATGTTACTGTACTATCTTGTATTAAGAAGAAACTAGCGAACGCATTCAAGTTGAAAATTTGATACCATACTTGTCGGTATGTTCCGGCAGTTGCCTTTAAGAGACAGATGTCTCTAGTCTTAGCGTATTAAAATCTAAACATTAGATTATATTCTGGTCAGGGGTTAAGGAAAACCTCTGAAGATTTAAAAAACACATGGAGGTCATTTGAAGTTAAAACAATTGTCACTTAAATTTACCAATTTATCATTCGTAAACTAAGTCTTTAGTAGAATGTACATATATAAGGTACCATTAAATGTACTATTTGTAGCGATACATTAACACGTGTGAAGTTCATACCAAAACTTTCTCAAAACACGGTTTGTCGGCAAGTGCAATCTGTCTTCTGTGGATATCGTAAGATACAGTTTTCGTCGCAAGTTAGGATTAATTTTGTACCGTTCGCAGTATTGCGACAATGGCAAGTCTCCTGAGTGCGCCTGTAGAGCGTGCAGTCGGATTTGGTAACAGTGGTAGGTACAGTTGCATTGTTGCCACGTGTACGTGCTTAAGAGTAACATTCGGTCGAAATCAAATTTGATTTACTACCTTGTTCCATGAATATAAATTGATACGTTCTAATTTCTTTACAATGTTACGAAATTTCGAGCGACATTGTTTCTTATTTAGACCACTAAATAAGAACTACCAAGTTCTGTACAGAATTGATGTACTAGTAAAATTATATAGTATTGCTTATAATATTTCTTCCATATATATTGTTATGGCCGTGGATAGGTAAATATAGTTTACAAAGAAAAAAAAATGTATACACATAAACACAAAAATTACACTACAACTTACACTATTCTTGTATTTGCATCTTATAAACATTAATGTGGTTGTAATTCCCTTGTAGATTTCCCTTTATTTATCTTCGTATTCGCCTCGATTTCCAAAATCAAAATGTCGTCGACCGCTCTGTGGCGCACTTGTACGTCTGGTAAAGCGGAGGGTGGAAATATCTGAAAGGCTGCCACAATTTGACATAGGAGGCTATGAGAAGTGCTATTCTCAGAATTCTGTTTTTTACTTGCATTTTTCCCCACGCTTCGATGACTCATCTGTTTTTTATTTGTAAAAACAAGTTTCTAGAGGTAACTGAAAATAATTTTATGATAGCCCATAGATTTTCAATGTGCGGCTGACCTATCTAATTTATAAAGGCCGTAACAATATTATAAGAGGCAACAATTCTTTGTTTGTTTGTCCGTTTATGCCGTTATAACTTGAATACCATTGATCCTACTTGAACCTTCCTTTTATACTTAAATCATAGTAACTGATTTTACTTGACAAAACAAACTAAAAATGTTAAGCGCGACATGCAAAAAATTAATCTCAATCGAATTCAATGATATCGCCATCATAATTTAATATACTAGTCCTTTATTGTATCCTCATGGTCCCATTGCCTACATAATAAATATTATGTACAAAAGGCCTTTCAATAAATACCTATGTATAAATAGGAGAAAATCACCTTGAGTTATATATAACGTGGCACAGTACTTAAGTACATTTTCACCTATTTCTCTCCTTATGTTTCGGTGAATAGCTGAGTGTTGAGGATTGTGAGTCCGTACTTTGTAATTTCCATATTCTATGAGTTATTTCCATCGATATGGATCTGGACCTACAGTTTACTAGAAGTTTTCCTTCGACTCTCTGTTTACAACAGTTTTTTCCAATCACCTCAACTGAGACAGTTGGGAATTGTTCAAAATATTGTAATTTAGGTGATATGCAAATTGCTGACCAATCCAGTGTTGTGTCACCAATCGCGATTCTTTATGATGGAAATATTACTGTGAAATGTCGTTCCTGGAGTTTCATACATTCAACACCAATAATTTTGAAGGTCTCAATGTAAAATATTAAACAATTTCAAAAGATTCGATCGTTCCAATGTATGTAATGTAAATCAGTGTAGCATCGTTAGTGTAGCTATGCTATAAAGATGTAGCGTGATTCTGATTGTTCATTTTCCACTGTATCTACAGACGTTGTAACATTTATGTCACAGAGATACGAGGCAGTCGCGTCGATACACAACGCTTGAGATGCGCCCGTTTGTTCGTATTCACTCGGTAGACTTACTAGGTGCTTGGGTTAAGTGACAAGAGAAATGAGTTTTGTTTAATCGATTCATCAATGCTTATAACTAGATTTTTTTTTTTTTTTTTGCGATTGGAGGCAAACGAACAGACGTGTTACCTGATGGTAAGTAATCACCGCCGCCCATGGACACCTGCGACACGAGAGGCATCACAGATGCGTTGCCGGCCTTTGAGGAAGGAGTAGGCTTGTTTCTTGAAGGTCTGTCGGTTGGATTGGCTCGGAAACGCTGCCGCTGGGAGTTCATTCCAGAGGGCCGACGTACGTGGGAAGATTTTAAATTTTAAATGAACTTATTGTTTTTCGAGAAAAAAAAAGTAAACTTAACAATTAATAATTAAATGTTATTCAAATAACTTGATATCGGTATGTTTCATAGTATTTTAGTTAAATCCTTAGATAAAGTTGGAAAAATCGCATGTGAAATGAGTGGAATATAATTTTAAGCAATAGGATGAATGAAAGGTTTTTTTTGGAATTGACTATACGCTGTTTGTCAGGTGGGCCTTCACAGCTTCACCGGACTGATAGGGCGAGTGCTCGGCCGCTTGGCAACATGCTCAAGGGTGCCAAAGTGGCCGAACCACGCACCTGTTTGCTGCCTTAGATGCAACAGTGGGGATCTATCTAAGCTAATCTAGCTAAGCTAACCATATATTTGCGAATAAGTGAAGCACACATTGTTATAAGCTATAATGAGACTGTTATGACTAAAGTTGTCGAAAAGTCTCTGAACATAAAAGAAATCTTTTGTACATTTCAGAATAAGCAACACAGCGCTGTCGGTGAGCTTGTGATGTTTTGAATTTTATGTAAAGTTTAATGGGTTTCGGTCAGTTGTTCACGGCAAAGAGTCAGTTAGGGCATAAATTTGGATTAATTTATGATCATTTTCTGCGAATTCAAAAATAGTTTTATCTCTAGCCTTCGTCGGATTTTAAAGCGTCTTTGTGATTGTTCGGTCTGTCTATATTTAGGCAATACGTAAAGACAATTCAGTAGACCTTTGCTTATTATTAATAACATATGAAGTTCGCGTTTGTAAAATTTACATTAACTGTATAAAAATATAGTTTCAAAATACATCTGGCTAACAACATATGAATGAAAATCACTTGAAAAACAATAGAGCGTTGTGAAGAGGTTTTCCGAAGACGTTGTTCAAACTAGTTTTATTTATTTTTTTATTTTACTGAACGATAAAATTTCATTGATCGTACAGAATAAACATAGGAGTGCTTCATATTTTTTTATGAGGTACAGGCTTGTCCTAGACCTCGATCCTACGTACTGGTAAGGGAATATGAGTCCGACGATGGATCGAGCTTACTTTTACAGTTGGTTATTCACATTTTTGGATACTCCATTTATAGGTATATTAGCTGTTGCCCGCAGCTCCCCATGCGTTTTTTTAATAGTAAATTAATTCTTATAAGATCAGCTATTTGTTAGTGAAAGTTCCGTGAAAAATGCTTCAAACGTTTTGGAGATAGTACTGCAAACGAAGCCATGGGTAAAAGCTAGTTCAAAATAAGAAAGCTTTAATTACTTTTTGTAACGTTAGCTATCTGTCAGTGAAAGTCTCATGAAAATAGGTCCAATCGTTTTGGAGATAGTACTATAGAGCAAGCCACGGATGACAGGTACTTTAAAATAAAGTAGCCTATGTCACCCGCTGTAATTTTAACTATCCGTCAGTGAAATTTCTGTCAAAATCGGTTCAGCCGTTTCGGAGATTACCCGGAACAAACAGACAGACAGACAGACAGAAATTTTAAAAATTGTGTTTTTGTTATCAGTTTCGTGTATACGTTAATATCCAATCAGTAAAAAGTCGTTATTTTGATATTACATACAGACACTTCATTTTATTATATTTATTGATGAATATACTCACGGCCGGAGTTAATTACATTCTTTAACTTTTCGGATAATATGTAACGAAGCAATTGGCTTCGTGCATATAGAAAGAATGTCTATCACGTATAGGTGAACCCTAACGACATCCAGTCTTTCTGCGGTGAAACGGCGTGGTCGAAATTGATTCATGCAATGTCTGTGCAAACTCTTCAAAGAGTAATATGTAAAATACAGAATTAAGCTAGTTTACGTCGATGATGATCTCTGAAGCATCGCATTCTTCACTCTAGTGTTAATAATAGGATCCATGTTATATTATATTTCTTTGTATTTATGGCACACCGAAAGACTGTGTGATAAACTTGTCTGAGATACGCCCGTTTCCTTGCCTTCATAGCGAGTGCAGCGGCCCGCGGCCTGTGTATGGTACAAGGCATAGGAGACAGACAACTAACTTTTTGACGTATTAAATATCAAACTGTTGTTATTCTGTCGATAAAGTATAGAAGTAATTAAAATATGTAGGAGTGTTCTAACCTATTTTTCCCATCAAAGATCTTTTTCATGTCCTCAACTACTCTCGTAGCTGCACTGCCTGTACATGAGATTTATTCCTTTAAGAACACATGTTATTACATCGTACTTCGATAGTGAGAAACCTTTATTGGGTATTCATATTCTGACAAAACTGACTTCATTTTCCGAAAATTGTTCTTTTTTTTACAATTATTTATATTTATTTCAGTTTATGCATCTTATTTGTAAGTACTTCACTACATAGTATAAAACAAAGTCGCTTTCTCTGTCCCTATATCCCTATGTATGCTTAAACCTTTAAAACTACGCAACGGATTTTGATGCGTTTTTTTTCTAGATAGAGTGATTAAAGAGGAAGGTTTATATGTATAATACCATAAATTAAATAGTGGAGAAATACTGTTATTTTTGAGGTTACACCAAATTTAACGCGTGCGGGCCACGGGCAGTAATGAATAAATCAAAACTACTGGATCAATTTTAGTCATTTTTTCAGTGAATGACATAGGCTATATATTTTATACCCGTGCGAAGCCGGAGTGGGCCGCTAGTTTCGAATATAATGGGAAGTTGCGTATATTATAGAAGTACATTGTAAGTTGAAAAAAAGTATGGTCGAATTTCAAAAGTGTGAATGGATGGTGTGAAAAACGATATGTGTATAAAAGGTGTGAATAGTGAGATGACATCTGACACGGGGCAGAGTGGATAAGGAAAACATGTTATACAGACTCTACTTAGGTGGGATAAGAGTAATCTTGATGATGGTGATGATTATGAATGATTTTTCTTTTTGGCTGTATCGAATAAAAGCTATGCTGGAAATACCATTGTACGATAATTGAATTAAATTAAATCGTCGATCGAGAAAATTGTTTCATCTTGTACAGACTGTCTTGTATCTCGTATCAGCTGACCACATAATATAATAATGAATCATGATATTTTTAAATATCACCGCAAACAATCCGCACGGCTGATATCAAGTGCGTCACATGACATAACGCAACACCATGTGTTTAACAAGTAAACAGAACTTCCAGTAATTAAATTGCGTTCATCGTAACATGTGTTGTGATTGTTTCGCAAAATTTTTAACGTTGTTTATTGAACATATGTCTTTGGGTAGTTAAGGAGTTTTTTTTTTAGTCACTGTCGGTATTGTATTTGATCTTGTTTGCGCTTAAGTGGCGCTTAAATAATACTGTTACGAGTTTCTTTATAATTATAAGTAATTTGTATGAATTATTTTAGTGTTTTACGGGGACTAGAAATCGTAATGATATGTAGCTTACGACAATACTCGGAAATTTCGTCTAAGAAATCGTATATTTAATCTAGTTTACCCCCTTCGGCAGTGGCTCAAGCCTAGGTCTGATCTGCCGGATAAGAGCTCTCGAGCACATTGCTAACGCAATACAGTGACACTGAAAATTTTCACGCACTAGTTCAACAACACAACACAGATCATCTCACACACAAAGCGGAAGGGTTTTATTTTTAGTATTTAGTTTAGCTGAACTGACAGATACAAAATACGTGTTTGAGTGTGTGAGGTACACATACTGGCACAGGATGTGCGGCTTACTAATTCTTATATACGTGATTAGTTTAGCTAGATTTTTTAAATCTTTTTTCAAATAATATATACCTGTATAGAGAGACATGCAGTAGATAGAATCTATGAACAAAAAAACTTCGAAAAATATTTCTTCAAATTATAAACCGAGATGCAAGTGATGAATATGTTTTTTAAACTGTTATACTCTTCTTTTTGTAACTTTTTTAGGTTAGCATAAAGACATTCAAATTTAACCGTATCAAATAAAACAATCCAAGTTGTGCTTTGCATTTTTTATTGTTGAAATATTTTTAATTCCCGTATTATGTCTGCAAAACATTTTCATTTACTATTTATCTAAACGAAATGATAGATAATGGCAGTTAGATAAGTTACAAGTAACTAACTGGTAATTGAAATATAGAACCAACCGTGTACCAGTTAACAGAACAATAATAAATGAATATCGCATTGACCCGACATAGATTCGTTCTTTAATAACTATCTAGCTTGAAGTAGGAATCAAATATATACGGCTCATGTATATTGTAAACGAACGGCAGATAATCAGGATAGCGACAATATAGAATACGATTACACTCTTATAATAATTTCAATGTAATCGGGCAGAGTTTCCTCATACAACTGAACTTGGCGCGGTTACGAAACGATTCATCACGAACAATGTGACACACCGGTTTTTATAGGACAAATCATGTAACGAACTATTTAATCATTTATACTGAACACTAATATTACCATTTATACTGAAATACTAATCAATGGAAATTATCATTAATTCTAATGAACAAAGATCATTTCTAAATACTATTTTTAATTAGTACTTCCTGCGCCGGAAGTCTGTAACAATATAGTAATTACGAGAGATTTTTACCAAATTTCGGTTGATTTTTATAGTAACTTGGACTTTGCAAATGTATCTTATTCGTACTCATATACGATTAGAAGTTTCGATTGTACTACTGTTGTTGTTTAGGTTCATGCGTTTCTTCTTCAGACTTACTAATATTAATAATTGTATATACTTCAAGAATGTTAAAATAGATTCTAGAAGCTTTTATCCTTCATTTGTGTTTCAAAAGTATCATAGCGCCAAAAGGATATTTTAAATTACTGTAGAATCCATTTGAATTACTAGTTTAATCACAAAGTACCTATATTAGAATAGGGATTTAGGAGATCTAAGGCAAGGTTGAAATAATTAACTGGAGGTAGATAGATAGCTGCCTTGTCTTTATTAATCTCCGCGGTGTTCGTATAAACAGAATATATTCCGGTGCGATAATCGCGTCAGCTTATGACTCACGCCGTGTACTATGTAGTCCCTATCTCATTGTTTCGTCGCCATCCGCTCTCTGACAAAGGCTTCTCTCGTACCATTAGTTTTGTTGGAGTTTAATGCAAAGGCGTTAATTTCATTACATCTTGCAGTTCCTAATTGTAAAACTCCACGACTATAAATAGAATTATTGTGATATATTCATTTTGGTTTATCAATTGACGGCTAAGTTCAAATCTCAGAGGCATTGAATACAATTATGCTGTTTTCTCTGCAGGTAAAGTGCAGGTATAGTGTTAGTGTAACAACGCGTTGAAAAGTTATCTCCAACCATACTACACCAAATGTAGTCATTCGCCTTCAATTTGTACTTTACTGAAATATGGGTATAAAGTGACTAGTTTCGTTATATATATAAAAAAAATACGTTTCGGTCTATGCTCGTGTGACAAGAACACGTTTATAGTAGACTCGCTTTTGCCCGCGACTTCGTTCGCGATTATATAGATTTGGTCTGTATATTATACTTCTTTTGGCGCATTAGGGAAAAATGATGAGTGTAAATTTTTACGATGCGCGCGTGCACACCGCCGTCACGACAAAACCGACACCCTGAAGTTAGCTATAGTCAACATTTTATTCGAAAAAAGTATGTATGTATTAAATACATTTTTTCTACTGTTAGTGTTGTTTTTTCTACAAACGTAGGTGATAAGGCGAAAGATAAAATGTTTGAAACGATTTTTATTTTGTTACACAAAAGAAGTATAACTTCTAACGCGTGTACATAAGTACACACTACTTTTTTATTTTTATTTTCAATTACATTCTCTATTTAATAATTCAAAATATCAACGTTTTATATCACTACATAGTATAAAACAAAGTCGCTTTCTCTGTCCCTATATCCCTATGTATGCTTAAATCTTTAAAACTACGTAACGGATTTTGATGCGGTTTCTTTTAGTAGATAGAGTGATTGAAGAGGAAGGTTTATATGTATAATAACATAAATGAAATAGTGGAGAAATACTGTTATTTTTGAGGTTACTCCAAATTTAACGCGTGCGGACCACAGGCAGTAATGAATAAATCAAAACTACTGGATCGATTTTAATATTTTTTTCAGTGAATGACATAGGCTATATATTTTATACCCGTGCGAAGCCGAAGCGGGCCGCTAGTTTTAAATAAGTGAAAAAATAACGTAGCAAGTGGGTAGATGGTAAGATCCCACGGCGTATCTCTATACTACGAGAGATTACAGATTTGTTCTGTCTAGTAAAATATTCATTAGGTACTCGGCAGGCGGGCGTTAAGTTTGCTTTCTACGAAGATATATATATATATATATATGCAAGTACTAAAGTTTTACGGTCGTAGGGTGTATAAAGAATTTGTACTCGACATAAAAATCTTTTCGAGTGTTTTGTCCGTAAGTTATTTTGCGTGGAAATTTTTGCACTTTGTAATAATGTACATTATGTAAAAAAAAGTATTCTATTATGTACTTTATTTATTACCGAAGTCGTGGTGTTCTAGCGGTTTAACCGGTGGACTATATCAATCCGATGTCTGCAGGTTCGAACCGCGGCGAGTACCAACGAACTTTTCGGAAATCGCGTAACATTTACTAATTATAATTGGTAACACTAACGGCTGGCGGTGAAGGAAACCATCGTGAGGAAACCTGAACCTGAGAAATGTTCTTGTAGTATGTGGGAAAAATATAGAACTGTGATTTCTCAGAGTTTGAAATCGCCAATACGTTGTGGGCTGGCGTGGTGGTTATGCCCATACCTTCCTTCGGGAAGAGGCCTATGACCCCGCAGTGGGTCTCTTACAGGCTGATGATGATGATGATTTATTACCACTGTAAAGTTGAAAATATATCACCATTGAGTGTTCTACTCCGACAATTGCTCTCGAGAATTCCAACCCTAAAAATACCATGCCATTTAAGACCACATTATCACTTACCATCAAGTAAGACTGTGGTAAAACTATGGAATGTTTAATATTACAGATGAGAAGTAAAATAAAACAGAACGTCTACAATAGTCAGTTTGTTTGAAGAGTAAACAATGGAATTCCCTTTCAACTTGTTATAGTAGGGTATTAAATATTTTTCTTACACCTATTACCTATTTAGACCGTTACAAACTCGTGTCTCCTCAATAAACCTTTTAAAGTTTTAGTACGATGTCGAGTGAGAAGTAGTGATTCGGATGGTATTGTCCCGTCATAAAAATAAAAATCGTCTTTCTGCGGGCTTTTGTATTACTGCTCTTTGAAGCGGCTCGGCGGAACGTTTCGTCGGCGGCGTACCTTTGTATGGTGGACACAAAGGAAAATATATACGTGCACTGGTTGCTATCTCGATTTTACATATTCAGTATTTTATTTTGTAGGTTAATATTCGTTTAAAAATTATTAATATACATATGAAGTATATATTATTCCGTTGCTCATATTTCTGCACTTCGTACGGAATTGCCGTGGGAAAGTTAACTTGGGTATTTTATGTTCATACTGAAATAAGATTCGGTTCGATACGGAGATATCGGGCAGTCGTTGAGAGGTTATAAAATCGGAGGAACGAAGTGGGAAAGTATTTACTAAGATATGATTTCCAGCATAGCAGTAGGTATTCGTATTAATTTTTCTATACGCCTAATATATTTTACATCGAATTTAGTTTGCAAAGAACCAGCCGTGTTTTTCAACTACTCTAGTATACAACACTCTGTTTTTGAAGTGAAACTTCTTTTAGAATCTTTGTGATTTCAAACCGGATGCAACGGAAAAACGACAGGTAAGAGACACAAATACAAAAATGTGTATCTAGAGCGAGAGAGCAAATGTCGGTGTGTATTTATATTGCACACTGCTTAATACTTGCTTGTATTTGAGAAATTAACGTGTGTTAGTCATATGTGAAAAGTACGTGTACTACTGTACACTGTATGCGGCTGCGTATTATAGCTTTTTAGTAAGAAGTCAACGTGGTGCGTTATTATTTAACAGTGTTTGTGAGTATTTTTATATCTTGTTTGTTGAAACTGAAAATATGGAACTTGAGCAATAAATTATGTAACATATGTTAAAATAAAAAATAAAAAAAACTTTTAAAATTAATAAAAATACTTTCACTTTTAAACAAATAAACTTTGTAATTATCCTACCCTCGTTATATATATTCATCTCATTCTTTTGTCCATTTATTGAAGTTTCACTTGTATCGTGTGTGAATCGCACACACACCTTTTTTTCTTTTGGTTTAGTTGAAAATGTACTAAATGTTTACAAGAAAAGTCTGTAGTTTTCATTATTAGAACAAAAAAAAAAAACAAATTCCTTATGACGCATATCTCAAACAGCTTATAGATATTACTGAGTATGTATGAAAAATTAAAAATAATAAATTATGCATTTCTAGTATAATTACATCGAGGGTGAAACCTGGCCTTATTATGCGTATGGTGGAATGACCGAAGTTACACCATTGAAGCTAATATATATTACTAGCTGTTGCCCGCAGCTCCGCATACTTTTTTTTATAACTGTAAATTACTTGCTATAAGATCAGCTATCTGTTAGTGTAAGTTCCGTGAAAAGTGGTTCAAACATTTTGGAGATAGTACTGCAAACGATGCCATGGGTAAAAGCTAGTCCAAAATAAAGTAGCCCATGTCACGCGCTGTAATTTTAACTATCCGTCAGTGAATTCCTGTCGAAATCGGTCCAGCCATTTCGGAGATGACCCGGAACAAACAAACAGACAGACAGACAGACAAAAATTTTAAAAATTGTGCTTTTGTTATCAGTATCGTGTATACGTTCATATCCAATCAGTAAAAAGTCGTTATTTTGATATTACATACAGACACTTCATTTTTATTATATGTACAGAGATATATGTATATGACCTTAGTACACGTTTAATACGTTTTTTATTCTCGCGTACAAAATAATACATCACAGTCCTGTTAGGTCCGGATTAAAGCGGATCAAACCGGTTACATTCGCCGCTCCTCGATCCCGAGTAATGACACGGCTCAAGTTGAATGATAGCCGTTTTATTATTGTTCTGTATTTATTTATTTATGGACAACAATTACACGAAACAAATGTAGAGTTTTCCTTCATATACATATGTATATATATTTATGTTCTAATTGACCTAATTGTTCTAATTGAATGACTGGTTACAATTAATGTTGCATTTGCGACAGAGACTGGACGTGTCAACTGTCGTAAATTTCTTAAATATATCATTTCTTCAAAATATTTTCTTAAGGTGTTGTATATAAAAGTAATAACGCAAGAAATACAAGTAATACAGATAGTGAAGACCGTGGAAGTGAGTAAGCGAGTCCAACAGAACTATTGAAACTATTGCTATAAAATTGAACGTCGCCGATAAAGACCTCATAAACTGGGAACTTAAATACTTTGAACACATTAGTTATGTCTCGACGTGCAAGATCGCCTCCTCAGCGTGGTTTGCTGCATAATACTTCTTCAGATTCTAATGTAAGTAATATAGCTTGTCCTTCCTTTGTAACCCAAAGAAGTAAAAAGCAGTCCCAATCCAATGAGGAACATCTTTTGTCTTTCAAAGAGGAAATTCGAAGTATGTTCAATGACTGGAAAGAAACTCAAAATGCTCTCTTAAATAAGCTCATTTCTGAAGTGACAGAAATAAAACATCAGAATACCCAAATAAAACAATCAAATGATGATATTGAAAAAGCCATAGAATTTATGAGTAAGCAGTACGAGGATATGAAAAAAAAGGTAGAAGGTCTCGAGTTTGAACGGAAACAACATCTGGCAGAAATATCTTCCCTACAGTCTAAAATTGAAGACATACAAAAGCAATCTAAATCAGCTACAATAGAAATAAGGAACGTACCTTCTCCCATAACGCCAGAATCTAAATTAGAGTTATGTAATATTATTGAAAGGGTCTGTAATACTATTGATGTTACTTTCCATCAACATGCCCTGAAAGACGTATATAGACTAAACACTCAAGCAGGTAAAAGCACATTAATTGCGGAATTCACTTCTGTTATATTAAAAAATAGTGTAATCCAGGGAGTAAAATCTTATAATATACGAAATCCAGATCAGCGTCTCAACTCTACAAATATAGGATATAAAGGACAAGTAACTCCCATTTACGTCTCTGAAGGACTAACTAATAAAGATCGTAGGTTATTATTTCTGGCTAGAGATTTGGCTAAAATAAAGAATTATAAATATTGTTGGACAAGAAATGGAAAAATATATCTCCGTAAAACCAATGATTGTCCACACATCGAGATCAAAAATGAGACCCAACTAATGTCTCTTAGAAATAATGATTGACTAAGCTTGGGTATATATAATTTAAGTTTCTCCAACGATTGTTATTACACTGTTAAGAATTCTCATTATAATAAGTTCATTGTATTTAATTTCAAAAATTGTAACAGTAGTTTGATATGTTTTTTCTGTAACTTTTACTACTACTCACAATTTAAGTCTACTTGTGTTGGTAGGAACATATTTATTCCTTATAGTAATCTAAGATTTGTCATATTAATTGAGTCATTTTTAGTCTTAAAACAAAATTCGATTCCAAAAATAATACTAAAATAGTAAATAGCATAGATTGTATTAAGGCTGGGCCATCTTTTGTTTTAACTCCAGAGTTATGCAACAATTTTTTAACAACCGAACAAGCAACACACAATGACTTGCAAATCCTTACTTTAAATATTCGTAGTATAAACAAAAATTTTACTGCATTTGAAGTGCTATTAAACAGACTAAATATAGCATGTGATATATACATCTTAACTGAAACTTGGAACACTAAAATGCAAACTTTTCCAACATTAAATAATTATGAAACCCACTTTACTAAAAATAACTATAACCAAAATGACGGGGTCGTAGCCTACATCAAGCAAGGTGTTGCATGTTCAGTAAAAGAACTACCACTAATTGATGCTACTGGTCTACTCATAGAAATTAATGAAGACACAGTCGTAATAGGCGTCTACAGATCGCCTTCACATAGAAATCCGGAAAAATTTCTTAATTCCTTAGATAAGTTATTACGTGCATTTAATAAATATACCAACATATTACTTATTGGTGACATAAACATAGACATTAAACTCGACAACAAAGACCATAACTCATTCAATTATTTAAATTTATTAGCAGCATATGGTTTATTAGCAGGCCACTTATTTCCAACTAGAGATCAAAACTGTATTGACCATGTTATGATTAAAGCAACAAATTTGGTTACTACGATTGTTATAAATTCACTTGTAACAGATCACTTTCCTGTTCTTACGAAAATATACTTAAAAAATAAAACTGAAAAATTAAGATATTTAACTAATCATAAGGTAAACAATAAAGCTGTTCTTGACAAAGTACTCGCTACAGATTTCAGTAAATTATTGAGTTCTCAAGATGCAGATTGGGTTGCTAGTAATTTAGTTACTGTACTAAATAATTTAATTTTAAATAACACTCTTAAAATCCTGTCTCCTAGGAATATAAAATGTATAAAACCTTGGATAACACCAGGATTGGTACGATGTATAAAAAATCGTGACCGTATGCATTTAAAATGTAAAAAAGATCCTAAAAATATCATCTTAAATACTACTTACAATCGATATAAAAATTTTTGCAATGATTTATTAAAGCGGCTAAAACGAAATTTTGAGAAAGATGAACTCAACAAATATGCTGTAAATCCGAAACAAAAATGGAAAATAATAGACAAAATTACTAACCGAAAGAATAAAACCAATCCCGTTTCTGAGCTTCTCAAAGTATCATATACACCAGAGTTATCAATTGAAAAAGTAAATTCTTATTTTGTTAATGTAGCAAAGGAATTATCAGAAAAAATACCGAAAACAAATGCAATTAAATATAGTTATGAGACCACATATATACCAGTGCACTCGGCGGTTTTACTGGAGACAACTGATCAAGAAGTTCGGTCTATCCTATTGAACCTGAAATCTGACAGTGCCATAGGTTGGGACGGAATTTCCACGAAATTACTAAAAATGATGCATTCAGTTATTGCACCACTCCTTACACATATTACAAACTTATGTATTAGAACTGGAACTTTTCCTCGAGTATTTAAGATGTCGATTATTCATCCAATCTACAAAGTTGGTGATAGAGACCGAGTTGAGAATTACCGTCCGATTTCAATATTACCTGCGCTGTCTAAAATTATTGAGAAGATTTTGAACAGAAGATTACTAAAGTTCCTAGAAAAAGAAGCTATGTTGTCAGATAACCAATATGGCTTTAGGGCGGGCAGATCCACTGCTCTTGCAGTTTCTTCACTCACAGAATTTGTTGCCACCAATATTGATAATAAAAACAAGTGTATTGGTATATTTTTATATCTGGCTAAGGCCTTTGACACGGTCTCCAATGAAATTCTGCTCAGTAAAATGGAAAGAATTGGTATCAGAGGATTACCTCTTAAACTGTTTAAGGATTATTTAGAGAATAGAACGCAGACAGTTAAAATAGGAGATTATACTAGTTATGCAGCGCCTGTAAATACTGGTGTGCCTCAGGGTAGTGTACTTGGACCTACCTTATTCTTGATATATATAAACAGTCTTTGCAATCTTAAATTAGGAAACTGTAAAATATTTACTTTCGCTGATGACACAGCATTAATTTTTCATGGGAAAACTTGGGAAGAAGCTAAATCACACGCTGAAAATGGATTGCTAATAATTGTAAATTGGTTATATGAAAATTTATTATCACTGAATATATCCAAATCAAAATATATATGTTTCACAAATACAAAGAGAACACTTCCTGCTGAGAGTAATATCAGTATCCAAGTACACACTTGTCAGTATAATTACAAGCAAATTGCAAATAGATGTAACTGTAGCTTTCTGGACAGAGTTAGATCAATAAAATACCTAGGTGTTTTGATAGATGAAAATCTAACATGGGAGCCTCACATTAATCAAGTTACGGATAGAATAAGAAAGTTAATATATATATTTAGGAAATTGCGACATGTAGCAGATTATGACTTACTGAGAACTGTATATTTTGCATTACCCCAGTCTATCATATCTTTTTGTATTACTTCATGGGGTGGAGCTCAAAAGACTCACTTAATGAAACTTGAAAGAGCGCAACGAATAATGTTAAAAGTAATGGCATTCAAACCTTTCAGTTACCCTACAACAAATTTATATACTGAATGGGATGTTTTATCGGTCAGAAAATTATTTATTAAATATGCCATAGTCGAACAACATGACATGATTCCTTACACACCTGATCAATTAACAAGTAGACGGAAATACACAGTTTGTGCTACAAAGCAATACAAAACTTTTTTTGTGAATAAATTTAAATTCTACCTTGGTCCTATTTTATATAATAAGATAAATAAAATTCTTGATATATATTCACTAAATACTCATAAATGTAAGGAACTAGTGACATTCTGGTTGAAGACACAGAAATATGAAGACATAGAAAAATTATTTGTTATCGTACGATAATTGTCCGGTAGAAAAATGAGTAATATATCACATATAAAACAGTTAAAGACACATTCAAATTTAAAATTTACAAACTTCCTATTGATAAATATTTCTATCTGTTTTACATAAATTTTAAAGTCAGTGAGTCACAATGACGGAAGTTCACAATATTGTAGTCTAACTTGTTATATCATAAATGTAAGGTAGGATAAAAATAAATAATAGTATACCTTATGTAATATTCTCATATTATCATGTAATTAAAATGTATGTAAGTCATATCTAGGACATACTGTAATACGTCACGGGGAGAAAAAAGTGTCTGAGATACAGGCTCGGCCTAGTTCAGGCGCTAGGATAAATAAATGTGTACTGTACTGTATGTCGAAAGATAAACCTTCTGTATCATATTGTAATTTGTTCAAATAAAGTTTATTATTTATTTATTTATTATTAATTATGTTTATAATATAACTTATTGCTGACAAATAGAACGGATATATTAGTTCTTCTTATTGTTTTGGCATCGCAGAAGCATTCGCCAGTGTCAATGTTTTGTTTCAAGAGGGATTATAGCGGAATGTTTACAAATAATATAAGTTTATTAAAACGTAGGAAGTTCCAAGTAAGTGTCTTGTGATAATTATAATGTTCTAACTAGATGGTGGTTTCCTTGTTAGAACTTTCTATGGAGTTTTCGTGGCATCTCAGAATGCATGCTCCGTGGTATTATTTCCCATCCACTTCACTTGTGCATAATAACCGAACTATATTACGTGAAACACCACCAATATTACAGAATATAGAGTCTAATAATAACACGAGATTATGAATAAAATATAAAAGCCACTACATGACAGACTAAGATCCTGCCAAAAACTAGATATATTAGTTTATACAGATATTCCAAAGAGGTTTCATTTCAAAGCTTCTATGAATCTAGAATATTTCTTCACCTGGTTTGTGTACATTTCCTAACGTATATTTAATAACGAAATAGTACGTTGGAGAAATGCTTTTAGCCTGTTTTGTTGACAGAGATTAGAATGTTTTAACGCTAAGTCGGCTTATTCTTTTTATTTGTGTTGTTTTAATCCTAACATTCGGATTATAAAGAGTCTTTGGTTTCACGATATTTTTTTTTTTTTTTTTTTTATATTATAGGGGGCAAACGAACAAGTGGGTCACCTGATGGTAAGTGATCACCGCCGTCCATAGACACTAGCAACACCAGGGGAGTCGCAAGTGCGTTGCCGGCCTTTTAATATATGTGGGCCTCCGGCGCTCTCACTGGCCGAACGAAACGCAACAGTGCAAGCACTGTTACTTCACGTCGGTATCCTGTGAGATGGTGGTACTACCCCGGGCGAGCCGACCCATTCATTCTGAAACCAGTAACAGCTTCAGCGTAGCTCTACCACCTACAAATCATGATAATCAATAGATTATAAACAATTGATAATTAGCAACTAGGTGCGGTTTATGATATCGTCTACGTTCCATCTAGTTTTCATAATATATATATATATATTTTTTAGACTTTATAGGTAAACGTTTTGACCACAATCTCTTCTGATATTAAATGATGACGACTTCAAAAACGAGGACCCAATTCAGCTTTATTTATTTTCAGTTTTTATTACCTTCGAATTTAGTAAGGTATTAACCGATGTGGGGTTTTTGTTAAGATTGTGATTACCATATACATAGACTACTTTTTTCCCACGGCTTCGTTCGTGCTAATACAGATTTGAATTATCGTTCGGGAATATTACTTATTTTTCCTGGAAGATAGTTACACTACGTCCTTTTTTGTACTCCTGACAACTTGTATGAAAAATGTCATGACGTTTATATACTTTATAGGTAAACGTTTTGACCACAATCTCATCTGATATTAAATGATGATGTGGTCTAAGACGGTGTATGTCACGCTTAACCTAGAGGGCGACTGGCTCTCAAGTGCAGCTGCCGGAACACACGAACAGGTGCTTGGCGACTGGTTTTCAACTTTGAGGATGGTGGTAGGTAGCCAGACGGACTTGGAAAACGCTCTACCACCATGCTATGGTTTCATCAAGATGTTTTCCTTCACCGAAAGCTCCAACTCAGTTGTACTTGGATTCGTCGAACCTACGTCCTTCGACACTGTATCCGAACACACTACCGTTTTTAGTTATTACTCGTATTCTAGCGGTTAATTGTTCTGTGCCTACGGTGCCCTTTGACAATTACTATTGATTACATGTCTCGAAATAAGAGATACAAAACACCAATCTAAGGAATACATTTTTTTCGTGACTAAGCGTGTTTACCATCAGACAGGTCCACCTTTGTGATGCATTTGGTGATATTTTTAGAGAACTTAAAATAGATTCTGTTTAGTCGTCTTGTATACGAGTGTTATCTCTTAGATAGCGTACCAAAAAGTCTCTATGCTATAATGTTATAATTTAACGCGGATGGAGTCACGATCTGTTGTAGCTAGTATATACAATTTGAAGGTCCTCATATACACAAGCTTATAAGTTTAATAACTGTTCAATGTTCCATTTTTAATGTAGTCCATTTATCACTACATAGTATAAAACGAAGTCGCTTTCTCTGTCCCTATATCCCTATGTATGCTTAAATCTTTAAAACTACGCAACGAATTTTGATGCGGTTATTTTATTAGATAGAGTGGTTAAAGAGGAAGGTTTATATGTATAATAACATAAATTAAATAGTGGAGAAATACTGTTATTTTTGAGGTTACTCCAAATTTAACGCGTGCGGGCCACGGGCAGTAATGAATAAGTAAAAACTACTGTATCGAATTTAATCATTTTTTCAGTGAATGACATAGGCTATATATTTTATACCCGTGCGAAGCCAGAGCGGGCCGCTAGTATTATATAAGTAAGTGTAAAATTAATATGCGAAATAAAATTATTGGATATTGTTGTCAGGTTTGTAATTATATTTATCCGATACATACGAACTATTTGAACATTGTTTCAGTTCTGTGGATTATCGGTATTCTATTGTATTTCGGTTAACTGTTTGTTTGTACGTTGTCGGTTTCGTATTGTTGTAAACTACTTACTGTACAACAGATAGAGGTAAGTTATTATGGGGCTTTGTTATTTTTTCAACTTCAACGGATGCCGGAGAAATATTTACCACTATCGGTGTTTCATTTACATGAAAATCTTACATGTGGTTGGTTCGCTTCCAAAATACACAGCTTAAAAGTTATTTATAATTATATTATACTAAGGCTGAGTTGCACCAAAATCGTGGTTATTGTAATTGTTAAAGTTAACTTTAACAATGACAAGACTTGCTAACAGTTACATTTGCCAAAACGAGTTGCACCATCAAACATTTTGTAATTGTTAAAGTTATTAGGGTTGCTACTTCAATAAGCCAATTAGTCCCTAAAATCGAAAAGGGTAATATATTTTACTTGGCAGGACTTTGTTATAAGTGTCACCAAGTGTCACTATTGTTATTCTGTGACTGTCAACAGATTTTTGATGACAGATTTCAGATGTCAACGACAAAACGTTAGCGTTTGTCGTCCTGTGGACATTTTCCAATTCTAGGAAATTAAACTTTTTTCTTTCTAAGACGCAAATTATCTTCAAATATATTGATTTCGTCATCGGAAGAACTATTTTCAGTTTCCCACAGGATTTCTCTTAGCAACGACATGATATTATAAAGTTTTTTCTAGTGAACATGACAACCGATTCAAAAATTGACATTAACAATAACGGTAACCGGCCAACATGGAGCGGTAATAGTTAACGTTAAATCGTGACGTCATTTTAACCATTGTCAATTGGTGCAACCTATTTTTTGCCTAACAATAACTTTAACCGAATTTTTAACTTTAACATTAACTGGTGCAACCGAGCCTAAATGTTTTACGTTTCGTTTCGTAAATTCGTTGACAATGATAAGACGTCAGCGGCGAGGCGTTCTAAAAGGGGCGATTTACGTCATCTTCTCTTTGATAAAGTCCCATATAAATTTCATGGTATTTAAGGTTACAGATGCATGTGTGAATAACACACACACACCACTAAAACTAAAAGTATATGCAAATACTCATTTTATGACACTATAATTTTACTAAAAGCAGTACATTACTATATATATATACTAGCAGGCCCGGCGGACGTTGTCCTGCCCTTATAATAAAAAAAATATATACTTATGTGCACGAAACGCTTAAGGCGTCTTGACTTTTTCCGACTCTTTCAACAAATATCATTATATTTCAACCAAGCTACAAAAAACCTTAACAAATTATATACCTAAACCTTCCCCGTGAATTACTCTGTCTATTGCTGAAGACCGCATTACAATACGTTGAGTAGTTTTTGAGTTTATCGCGAACATCCAAACAAACAGACAGACAGACAGACGCGGTGGACGACTTTGTTTTATAATATATAGAATAATGTTTATATTAAAGTGGTCGTGATATTTACTGTCGACGAATAGAGTGCTGAACGTGCTCGTACAAATTCCATCTTGTAAACTTTATCGCCAAGACCATAGGAGACATGTTTAGGATAGGCTTATTTTTATTTTGGTAATAGACCTCAATATATACCGCTTTTTTTTTTTAAATCGATTTTAACTCTATGATATTGGTTATTAAAGCGAGCGATATTGAAGCGATGACGGCTCAGTTGGTAGTGTGTTCGGACACAGCGTCGAAGGATGTGTAGGCTCGAATCCAAGCAACTGAGTCGGAGCTTTCGGTGAAGGAAAACATCGTGATGAAACCATAGCATGGTGGTAGTAGGGCTTTTTCTAAGTCCGTCTGGCTAGCTACCACTCTCAAGTTGAAAATCTGTCGTCAAGCACCTGTTGGTGTGTTCCGGCAGCTGCACTTGAGAGCCAGTTTTTCCTTTAAGTTTACCATCTTAGATTACATTATATTTTAACTTCAACAGAGATTGTGGTTTTCAGTTAAAACTTACAAAAAATTAATATCATGTATATATATATATATATATATATATATATATATATATATATATATACTAACGTCAATCTTTGTACAGTTTCTGTTTTATACAATGTTCTTTACAATCTCGAAAAAAAATATTTAACGTCTTTTAAACCTTTTTAGTGTTTCGTTAACAAAATAATAAGTTTAAACACAAGAAAATGATTCTATAATTTAAAAAGGTTCGCTTCACATTTAAATATTGAACAAGCTTTCTTATTTCAATAGAAAATCTTTTACCAAAGCCTCTCATTTCTCGAGTTCGCTCTTAGTGAATCGCTACGGTTCGTAGCAATCATTCTACTACGTGCGTAGCATCTGTAGCGGTTCGTAGCGTCGCGCTACGGAGATCTTGTAACCGCCGGAGAGTGCTTCGTTGTAGCAAGTCTAGAGATATGAATACTAAGGACAAAGATAATTATCGTTTCGGTACAAGGTTTGCTCTTTGACATTTCCGAGACTCGTATTGTCTTATCTTTTTAATATAATTCTAGTGAACCCGATAGGTTCATATTGTCCCACAACGGACCTTAATAGTTTCCGAATTAAAAAATCAAAAAATAAAAGTGGTTAAAGGTACTGACTGCAAAGATGGAAATTTGGCATTATATAATTTTTGGGAGAAATCCAAATGATACGTACAAAAATTCGGAATGAACTCGACAACACAACCATCTTCTATTCTACCGGGTCGAATTATAGCTAAGAGCTATGTAAACGCGCGCGTAGTTACAAAAAAAAAAAAAAAAAAAACAACAAATTTATTTTGATTAGAGCTTAGAAAAATGATACAATTTTAAAAGTGAATGGATTAAAAATGCAGATTTCAAACGCCACCGATACTAGAATATAAGAGTACTTCGATAAGAACATACACTGAGGATTTTTTTTATAATGTATTTAGGGGCTTTTATGGCTGTATCAGCCACATAGTGTATCCTTAACTTAATTTACTAAACTAAACTATAACTAATACAAATGATAACCCCTGCCTCAGAAGGCTCAGTCCACTCCTGCGCCACCTACCGCGTCTTCAGTCGCGGTGTGGAGCCCTCGAGCATGTTACTCGCGCGAATACAGTGAGGCTAACAGTGTAGGTCAGTTAAAAAAAAACAAATGATTATGAACAGAAGTGTGAACGACTCAACAATTTAAAAAGACCTAGTGCTTCAATATTGTTCGGTTTAGATAGAGTAAGTACCCCGTGAAACATTCCGATATCTTGCATATTTAAATTGAGAGCCGACATCAGCTTTAGATTTATTTGTTTTTGTATAGACGTTTATAGAATGGATTCTTAAATAGGCATTGCATCATTACTGTTAAATATTAAAATTCCCTTTTGTTAACGGACATTATATATCTGCGACAATAACACACAAGTTAATGCCATTAATTATGTAAAGTGTAATAATCAAGAAAATTGTATCCGCCTTTAAACTACTGCGCAGAATATCCACCACCTTTGTTAAGCTGTAGTACAGGTAAACCAATTTAGCAGTGGAAATGGGGAATTCGATGTAGTGCAAATTCTCACTGAAAACTATCAGGAGTGTATTTCAGCCGAATGCAAGTTGAAATTACTTGTGTTGAAATACGACTTACGATATTCCGAGTGGATCTCGAGTGGTTTATCAGATCGGTTTCGCGAACCCGGGCAATCGTATCAAGGACCCTTTAGCCGGGTCGCCCGGATATTCCGGATCTAGATACTCGGTGGTACCTACCGGCTCTGAACCCTTGGCGATGTATTCGATACGTTTGTCACTCAAATTCTGTTTTCATTAATGGGAAAATTTTGGCAATTATTCTAACGAGTAAGGAATAATATTTTCAATATGAAATCGTTGAAGAAAATCGATACTCGTAACTAAAAAAATAGATTACTTTTTTTGGAAAATTTGATTCGATAATCCATTACAAATTTATGCCATAAAAAAACTAAAAGCTCAATATCTCGATAAATGTCGATCTTAGAGATTTGACTTCGGTTAAATTTCCTATAAATGTCCTCATTAACATTTTTCATGTAGATTTAGCCATTGATAAAATAACAAAACAAAAAAAGAAGAAATTTATACAAAAACTTAATTTGGTGACCTATACTGCTTCACCGATGTTACAGTTAAGCTGTAATAGACACTAATGGAGAGCGCTCAATCCTGAGTAATTCGCGAGTTGGAGCGATATGACAGCATAAAATGCACGTCGAGTTATAAAAATAATATATATGGGAAAATCTTCTCACGCTCTGGGCGAGTACTTAGAGTTAATATTAAAGCCTCAAATGTTTAGGCAATTTTTGAGGTTATACTTCATTTGACGTGTTAGGGAAAAATGATGAGAGTAAATGATTAACGATGCGCGCGCACACCGTCACGAAAAACCGACACCCTGAAGTTAGCTATAGTTAACATTTTATTAAAAAAAAAGTATGTATATACTAAATACCGTTTTTTCCATTGTTAGTTTCGTTTTTTCTACAAACGTAGATAATAAGGCGAAGGATAACATTTTTGAAAATATTTTTATCTTGTTACGCCAAAGAAGTATAACTTCTAACGCGTGTACATAAGTACACACACTCCTTTTTTTTTCTAAATATGTATTTCAACAAAATTTGCTCCGGGACCGAAATAAACAACATTGTTATTAAAAAAAAAACACTTTATTATATATACTATTTTAATTTTCTTTGCTGAAACTGTTGATTTGCGCCAAAGCAAAACGGGGAATGAAAATCTGAACGTTTAAATCATTTTTTCATATAGTAATATTATTCACTAGGTAAATATAGAGTTTTTAATTTATCGCTGTTCAAAAATATTTGTGAGTCATTTCAATTGAACACAAAAGAAACTACTGCTCAAATCGTAATATTATTTAGACTCTGGAATCTTCTTTCGACTTCCAATGGCGAAAATACACAACGTTTTGTTTTTCGCATCCGTCATTTTCACTCCGTTCAAAATATAAGCTATTGAAAAGGTTTAATTTTCGTGTGGCGCACTTTTGTTTTCTATTACTCCACTAGTCGAAGGTGTTTGGACATTTTAAAGATGAGGAAAAAAAATTACGGATTTTAGATTTCTAAAATAAAAACAATGCGGTACTGAGTAAATATCTGACTTTATTGAGATTTTATGAATTGAAATGACTCGTGTAATGTTCGCATGATTGTTTGTAAAAGCAGAATCAATACTTCCAGATAACAAGTTATCGTATTGTAAGTGAGAAAAAGTTGTAATTGAATCGTTCAGTTAAAATTTTGTTAAAAATATTTGTTTCAAATGTTTTGGAATTTCTTTTTTTTAATTTCAAAATCTTACCGTATACTTCAAATATAATAATTGCAAGACCTTTGTATTATTTTTATGTTTTAAATATCTACAGGTAAATAAAGTGAAGCATATATCTATATATATAATAAAAATGAAGTGTCTCTATGTAATATAAAAATAAAGACTTTTTACTGATTGGATATGAACGTATACACGATACTGATAACAAAAACACATTTTTTTTTTTAATTTTTATATGTCTGTCTATCTGTCTGTTCCGGGTAATCTCCGAAACGGCTGGACCAATTTTGACAGAACTTTCACTGACGGATAGTAAAAACGACAGCGGGTGACATAGGCTACTTTATTTTACACTAGCTGTCATCCATGGCTTCGTCTGTAATACTATCTCCAAAATGGTTGGACCTATGTTCATGGGACTTTTACTGACAGATAGTTAACGTTATAAAAAGTTATTAAAGCTTTTTTATTTAGGGCTAGATTTTATCCATGGCTTCGTTTGCAGTACTATCCCCAAAACGTTTGAACCATTTTTTATGGAACTATCACTAACAGATAGCTAATCTTATATGATGTTTATTTACAGTTATAAAAAAAAGCAAGCCGAGCTGCGCGCAACAGCTAGTATGTACATAAGAATGTATTGATTTCAGTATAAATCTAAAGTGTTATTTATAATATCTGTATAATGTATGTAATGTTTTTTTTTTCTGAAGGATTGTGGGTTTTTTTATTTACTAGTCGACGAAAAAAAAATCATGTAACTTTAACAACAGTCGTACGAGAAGTACATCTTATCTTTTTAGTAATATAGTACATTTTTATATCACAGGATGTTGTTACCAGCGATATCGGGGGCGTGAGAAAGGCAATTCGCAGGCGGACCGCTATAAAAATATTTGTGTGGCGAAAAAAAAAAAATTACTCCCCCAAGACCCATTCTTCGAGTCGTTACGATCTATTTTACATAGTTTGAAGACGTTCAGCATAATATCGGGCCGTTGATAAAACACCGAAGGTTCGTGAAGGGTTGTGTTACGTAATGTTACCGTTGTTAAAGGGGGATCTCTTTGTGTGTGAATTGAGTTTTTTTTTTTTTTCACGGACCGTTTGCTTTCTCTATGTAGCGGAAACTGGATGGTTCCGTTACCTCATACTGAAGATATTATCTAATATTTGAACGGGGTTAAGCTCTGACAGCACTGACTTGTTGTTGTAGGTGGTAGAGCTACGCTGAAACTATTACTGGTTTCAGAATGAATGGGTCGGCTCGCCCGGGGTTGTACCACCCTCTCACAGAAAACCGACGTGAAGTAACAGTATTTGCACTGTTGCGTTTCGTTCGGTGAGTGAGAGCGCCGGAGGCCCACATATATTAAAAGGCCGGCAACGCACTTGCGACTCCCCTGGTGTTGCTAGTGTCTATGGACGGCGGTGATCACTTACCATCAGGTGACCCACCTGTTCGTTTGCCCCCTATAATATAAAAAAAAAATGTGTTAATGGAGACGGTCGTGTATCCATTGATGCTATCTATACATTTGTTTAAGGTAACGCGCATTGAACTGTTTAAAAATAAAATATGTCAGAGTCACTTTTGTTTTGTTACGTCATACATATGTTCAGTGCTCGATTGATAGCAGCTGTCATGCGATAATTACTCTTCAAGTATTTAAGCGTCAACATCGTATGTGTGGGCAAAACCGTTAGACGCAAGAGTCCGTTGTCATAGCTGTGGATTTTGACTTTTGTGACAAATTAATATCGTGTCGCTGGATCTCAACAAGTGTCGGAGCAGTCCAACACGTGTCTGTGGATTGTATTCACTACAGTCCAAATTCATTAGTGAACATCGTCTAGTTTGTTTGTTTTTTTTTTTACCCGGAGTAGCCTGAAGTGTTTTGAACTATTTCGGTTCAATATGAAGGTTACTACAACCTTGATATTTCTTATCGGGAGTTATTTGTAAAAATACTTAGCCTGAGTTACTGATGGTAAGGGGACTGTCAGAAATAATGAGATGTCATGGTTGAGGTCGCTTGGTGACCTCATAATTCGCTATGATTCTTCTAGTGATGTAACGCGTCCGAAACTGAAAAAGAAGTTTCCTATTACTAGTATGGTAGCTATTCTGTCAGTTAGATAATGCTATAACCGCTCCGGCTGCGTATCCTTCTTCTACAGGAAAATTAAAAAGAAAAAAATTTTTTTCCCAAGTAACACATCAAGAGTGGATCATCTCTAATATATAAAAATCAATAGTTGTTTATAAATTTTCTATGCGCTATACAGTTCATCCGATTGTAATAAAATTTATTACTTATCCTTACACGAAGGTTTTAGACATAATACTATTAATTTATAGTATGTGTAGCGCGTGTTGTACCGACAAATGTATTTTTAAAGAGCATTTCTGCAATCCTACAGTGCTTTCTTTCCTTTCAATATTCGGGAACAAACGAAAAGCGGCACATGTCATTCACATTTTATTATAAATGCGAATATATATATATATATATATATATATATATATATCTATATCTATATATATATAAGCGAAATACCACTGACTGACTCATCACGATTTCTCCGAAACTGTATGCCCGATTGACTTGAAAATCAACATAGTTATTCCTTTTGCGACGTAGACGTTCACTAAGAACGGATTTTAGTTAAAACGTATCCTAAATACATTTTTCAGTTAAAATTAAATATTCTCCTACAAACACCGACAGTCCCTGACATTAGACAACCGTTGTTATAGTAACCAATAATATTATAACCGTGGTAACATGTTTATTTTTAGGGGTGTGCAAATAACGCTCGAATCGAACCGTATCGAATAATGATGTTAAAATCGAATTTTAAATTGAAAATTTGATCTATTCCTATATTTTTAAAATAAGGTAGTATTATTACTCTAATAGTTATAGGAAAAGTTACAACATTTTTCACTATTTTATTAATTCAAATTAAGCTATCAATTAAGCATCAAAACTGAAATGTTTTGAAAAAGAACTTTAATTTACTATGCAATTCAGTTCTACAATAATAAATTTCTATTCGTGAAAATATTTATTAAAAATATACTTTCTCACTTAAATCTAAATAATTTTATAGAATTTCAATTTTAACAAAATGTTGATAGAAATTGCCGAATTACTTTATTTAAAAAAAAAACAATATTTTTCTAATTTCATATTTTAACAGGTTTCTAGAACTTTGTGCTCTTATTTTTTATCACGTACATAAAAAAATAGTTTTAAACTTTAGCGCCCTAAATTCGTTAACAACTAATACGGTACAAACGTATAGCTTTTACTATATTGGAATATTTTATATGGTCATTTATAAATTAAGAAATCGATCATAGTTCTTAAAGGAAATTGTCAGTGCCGTATAAAAAAAACATTTTGAAATAAAAATAAATGATAATTAATTTCTTGAATTTGAAATTTTTACTTTTTCCCGCCACTTTTTGGACAGAAATAGAGATACAGCATTTTTTAATGCACTCAATGGCTGATGTCGACTGTGATGACGTCACTGGTTAATTCGTAACAATCTATAGTTCATGCTTATTTGATGCATAAATGAAAGTATTTGAATAATCCGAATAGTTCGAATTATTCGTATGTTCATATCGTAATTCGAATACTATTATTCGGTTCGATTTGTTATCGATTAATGCGCATATTTGCACACCTCTATTTAATTTGTGTTCATTGAATTAGTAAGTTTTCAAAATGACATTTTAGGTCAGTATTATTTAGAATTTTATATTTGCAATCTATAGATATAATAAAAATGAAGTGTCTATATGTAATATTAAAATTTCTACTTTTTACTGACTGGATATGAAATTGTATAAGCAAGTTACTTATAGTAAAAATCATTTATTTTTTATTTTATTTTAGACGGAAATTTTACTGGTAGAGAGCTGAAATTGGAGGCTATGTTATTTTATACTAGCTGTGACCCGTGATTTTTTCCTGTTCAATGTGAAATTTCTAAAACAATTCGACCAGTTTTAACGAGACTTTCACTGACATATAACTAAAGTAATGAGACCTAACGTGAGCTATTTTATTATCAACTAGCTGTTACTCGCGATTTTATCAGTGTGGAATATCTGAAACTATTGGACCGATTTTCACATGACTTTCACTAGGTACCTGAAGTTATAAAAATTAACTTAGGTTATTTTATTTTAGACCAGCTGTCACCCACGACTTCTTCCGCCTGAAATTTAGCAAAAGTATGTTGTTGACTGTAAGCATGTGCGTGAGGCGTGCACTGTACAGGACTCCAAGAGTTAATATAATTATATTTCATATATTTGTACGTAATTAACTTAATTTGTCTTTTGTCAATTTGGAGGCCATTTTGTTTTATTTACCGCGCTCGCGTCTACATAACTTATTAACCAAAGCTCCGGGATGTTGGCCTCCCATTTTTCGAGCAACGATTTGAAAATTCGTAAACGGTATGCCCATCGATTTCCTATTTTTGTCCACATTGTATTTTTTTTTGTCCACCTCTTTGAAAAAGTTATGAAGATTCAAATTGCGTGGCCCAGCGTCCGAAAAATCTTTATAAAATGGAAAATATTACGGTGGATTCTTGAAGTATGTAATTTGCCCACGTTTGCCCATCTTTTACTTTTTTGACCAGGACGGAAAGGGGGGAAGAAAAATTGAGGAATCGAGAATATTCGAATGATGTATTTGAATCTATATATTTCGACGACGTTTGAATATTTTTTACTTATTTAAAAAGTAAATTATAAGGGGTAAAAATTGGAGGGAAAAGAAAAATTGAGGGATCGAAAATTTTAAAATGATGCATTTCAATCTACTTAGTTCGCCCACGTTTGCTCATCTTTTACTTTTTTGAAAAGTCAATTTCTAAGGGGTAAAAATTAATATTCTAAATAATATAATTCTATATAATATAATACATATTGAACGTACACGTTACATATCACACTAGGTGGCGCGCGTGTCATACCTATAAATGTTTTTAAAAGAGCATTTCTGTAATTCTGCATCTTTCACTATTTCATATTATTTTAATACAATTTAAAAAAGGCGTGCGAAGCTGCGGGTGTCAGCTAGTATATATATATATATGAGTTTGCTTGTTACGCATTGACGCGTTAAATACTCAGTCGATTATTATGAAATTTTTCATGGAGAAAGTACATTAAAAAAAAGTGTCTGTGTACTTATGTACACGCGTTAGAAGTTATACTTCTTTGGCGTAATAAGATAAAAATCTTTTCAACATTTTTATCTTTCGCCTTATTCAACGTTTGTAGAAAACACGACACTAACAATAGAGAAAAGGTGTTTAAAAAGATCTGTATCCCTTCTTATAAAGTTAATATAGAGAAACAGTGTAGATAAAAATAATTCGTGTATAATATGTCGCGTGCCAAATGCAAAAAGTGCGATCTCGCAGCATTTAGTATTTTATGTCAAACATCGAAAAACTTTTTGTTGACGTTGGACCTTTTTTCTTATAACATGTCTACAACACGTTTGACAATAAATACATACATACTTGTTTTTGAATAAAATGTTGACTATAGTTAACTTTAGGGTGTCGGTTTTTCGTGACGGCGGTGTGCACGCGTATCGTAAAAATTTACTCTCATCATTTTTCCCTAACGCGCCAAAAGAAGTATAACTTCAAAAACTGTTAATATAATTATTCTTAACTAATTAATAAATAATTATTGTATATGGTTTAAGAGGTGAAGAGTGTACATTTGCAAAGTCAGTACAAACAGTGATGGCTTGCTGACGAGCGTGTAGGGTAATCTACTCAAATGAATTATCTATTTGAACTAACACGCCCGGATTCGTTCGAGTGGGGATGTCTCAAGATGTTAAACGGAACTCGTCAGACTCCGCTCGCATCGTCGCTATTAGAGGGAAATATTCGGTTCACTATCTGCACTTCGAGAGTAGGCATACCACACGTTCCATTTTTTATTTGTAAACAGTTGCCCGCCCTGGTTTTGCACGAGTGCACTAAAAAGAATAAGACCAAATGTTCAGTTTACAGTCCGACCATGTAATGAAATAAGTAGGGAGTAGAGGAAAATAGAAGAAAGTGTGGCTGCATCGTGTGAAGAATTACGTGTTATTAATTATCTAATGTTGAGACGACAGTTGATGGAAGAGAGTGGAAGAGGAAAACGAGCTGTGATGATAACCTTTTTTTTTTAATTTGTATAGGTAAATGTTTTGACCATAATCTCATCTGATATTAAATGATGATGTGGTCTAAGATGGTAAGTCACGCTTAACCTATAGGGAGACTGGCTGTCAAGTGCAGCTGCCGGAACACACCAACAGATGCTTGGCGACAGATTTTCAACTCGAGGGTGGTAGCTAGCCAGACGGACTTAGAAAAAGCCCTACCACCATGCTATGGTTTCATCACGATGTTTTCCTTCACAGAAAGCTCCGATTCAATTGCTTGAATTCGAACCTACGTCCTTCAACGCTGTGTCCGAATACTCCACCAACTGAGCCATCATCGCTTCAAACCTCAGCGTGGGAAATGGGTAAAAAGGTGTATAGTTCTAGTCAACCTTTTTGGCCTCTCTGAATATAGCCGCAACTTCGGTCTTACGTATTGTTACGGAACGAAACGTTCTACGTCAAGCAACATGAAGTTGCATCCGCACAAACGTCAGACTCTCGTAACTAGATTCGAATCGCGCGCACACGTTTTTTAATTGTAGAACGGAATTAAAGTCTCAACAAATCACAAAGTTTTGTTTATTTTAAGTCCACGATAATAAGGTAGTGTGTGTGCTATCGCAAACGCCGCTACACGTATAAATAATATCATCGACAGTTTAATACAAAATAATGTTACAATATTAATATAGAACTGTAAAATTGGCAGTTAACATCAAACTAACCGCTTCCATAATAAAAATTCAAAATAAGCAAATGTTAAACTTTCAATAAATAACGTTACGTTAATGAGGGAAACGGGCCGCGGCCGGCTCTGTTGGACCTCGGGCAGTATTTTTTTTTTAATTTGCGAATACATAAGGCTTCGTTAAAAATGTTATTTTAAGCGGGAAAGGTAAAAAATAAACTTCCAGTGGGGGAGAGAGATCTGTGTGCTTTATTTTCTTTGAGGTCAGATCGATTATGCGTCCGCTCTGTTTTTCACGAGCTCGTTAACGGACTCGGTTTATTTGTCGAGTTCGCTTGTTTTTCATCTCTCTAGATACTTTATATCTATGTATTATGTATAAAAATTATTTTTATAAGAAACAATTAATCGAATGTATGTATGTATGTATGCGCATCACTTCAGTGTGCAATTGTCAGGACAAGGTTTGTAGAAAAGGGAATGTCTGTAAAGTTAAAGGATAGGGGAACAAAGTCTGGCAATTCAATAGAAGAAAGTGAGTAAGTGAGATAAAAGACGGTAGAGATACGTTCAAAAATGTCAGAAAGTTAGTTACACATTCGTAGTGTATAGCGAAGATATGGTTTCATTTTCTGTGTCAGTGTACCCGTGCAAAGCCGGGGCGGACAGCTTGTATATGTATAAATTCGGCAAAGTCCAACGCAGTTTATAATTACTTTTCATGGAAAAGGTTTTATATTAACCGTTAATACTATGACTT
>JAQQSE010000357.1:0-30207 GCA_035772565.1 Antheraea assamensis
TCCTAATCTGCTGTGAGTTTTTTTTATGTTATAGGGGGCAAACGAACAGGGGGGTACCTGTTGTTAAGTGATCACCGCCGCCCATAGACACTAGCAACACCAGGGGAATCGCAAATGCGTTGCCGGCCTTTTAAATAAGTGTACGCTCGTTTCTTAAAAGTTTGTAACTCGTAATGGTTTGGAAACACCGCCGCTGGTAGTCGATTCCACAAGGTCGAAGTTCGAGGCAGAAATGATCTTGAGAACCTCCACTCATCAAGGTGGTGTGAATGAAATTTCAGGCGGGTTGTACGATAGTGGAATGTAGCAGCGGGTATCAGTCCAAACAACTCCTCGGAACACTCACTATGGTAGATGCGATAAAGGACGCAAAGAGACGCGATCTCCCGACGCAATGCCAATGAGTCGAGCCAATCGGATATCACTTCGTCGCCGACGATTCGAACCGCTCTACGCTGGATGCGGTCAAAAGGAAGCAGCTGATATTGAGGCGCTCCAGCCCAAAGGTGAGAACAGTATTCCATGTGTGGGTGGACTTGCGCATTATAAAGGGGGCGTCCATAAATTACGTGAGGTGTTTAAGGGGGGAGGGGGTCGAGTCAAATCTCATCTAATCTTACGTAGGAGAGAGGGGGGGTCTCGGCAAATATCACGCAATATTTTTTCTGAATGAAACAAAAAAAATTATACTATTTTGGTCCATTTAATCCAGATTGTACATGCTTAAGATTTAATCTTAAGCGTAATCGTAATACGATTAAGATAATTTACTAATTCTTTCGAAAGAAAATAATTTCATTCATACTTCAACGTTATACATTTACTGACTGTCAAACCACCATATTTGTTTTATGCCAAATAGCTCAATTTAATCTAAATTTACGGTACAGTGTAGCCCGTCCTTTGTTTTCGCGCCACTGTCAGCCGAACGCGCGACTCGATGAACGAGAGCGTACGGCTTAGAGTGGCTAGATCGGAACGAAGTTGAAGGAGCAGATGATTTTACTGCAAATCATATGGACATGTTGGTTCCAATAGTCTCTCTTGAGACCGTGCATGATTCTCCATGGATTGAATTAGAGTAGGTATTCTTTTTTAATCACAGTAGTTACGATTTAAGTATTCTATTTTTAAATTTTTATTACACTTATAATTAAACTCTCAGCAATATTGATTACTAGTCTTAACTAGTCGTAAATAAAAGCACGAAGCAAATTTGTTTTTTTCTTTTTATTTTATTTTATTTATTTAGGAAAACTTACAGCTAACATTGATTAAACAACAAAACAATAACATATTTAAGGGCTAATTACAAGTTTTCACTTATAAAAATATAAATAAACAAAGAAAAAGACAGCTATAAATATTAATAAACAATAACAAGCATAATGATTACAAGAATAAGGTTAGAAGTTAATGAAAGAAGTCTCTCGACAAACATTGTCTAAGGCATGGTGCACTCATATAAAATAAATCTACATTATTACCTAAAGAATTAAAATATTTACATGCACGGATTAGAAATGCATTTTGTCTGTATGTTGTCCTTACAAGTGGCACATGTAATAATTCAAGTTTTCTTAATGTAGTTGTGGGCACGCATAAATGAACTTTAGATAATAGTTTTGGACAGTCTACAATTCCATTGGCTATATTACTCAATTAAATTAAATCGGCTATTTTACGTCGTTCATACAGTGGTAAAAAGTGAAAATGTTTACATCGTTCTATATAGTCTGTTAAGTAATAAGAAGTTCTAAATTGTAAATATCGAAGGAAGCGTTTTTGGATCCGTTCAATACGTGAAATGTATACATTATAGTTCGGGTTCCAAACTTGAGAGGCGTATTCTAAGTGACTACGAACAAAGGCGCAATACAATATCTTCAAAGTTTTAATGCATTTAAATTCAGACGATAATCTTAAGACAAAACCAAGGGCTTTGGAGGCTTTACTTACTATATTATCAATGTGCGAATCGAATATGAGCTTCGAATCGAAAATGACTCCTAGATCTCTCACTGTATTATCTCGTGTTAGTACAGTATTCTTGAGTATGTAATTTTGTTTAATAGGGTTAGGTTTGCGGGTAAAAGAACAAACATAGCATTTTAACACATTAAGATCAAGTTTGTTCACATTGCAATAGCTTAAGAAACTATCTAAATCATGTTGAAGACCAATTGTGTCATCTTGACATGTGATTGGACATAAAATTTTCATATCATCGGCATAAAGTAAAATTATAGAATTAGCAAAACATGTTGATATATCATTAACAAAAATGGTAAAAAGAATAGGCCCTAACAGAGATCCTTGGGGAACACCTGAAGGTATTTCGACAGGATCAGACACGATGATTGCAGGCCAAATGTCATTACCGAGGGGTAAGAAAAGGAATGATTCTTACTCTTTATATAACTCCAAAAAGATTTAGGACATTTTGTGATATTGGACTCTATATGGGCGATATAACTATTAAACAAATCAGCTTCGACTGACTTGGCTCTCTCTCTTAAAGTAATAAATGAGTTGTAGTCGGCAATATTACCGTATTTTTTAAACTTCCGATAAAATTTAGATTTTTCCTTTATTATTTTAATTAGTGGAGCTGTATACCGAGCAGGATACTTAAAATTTGAGAAGATCATCTTTGATGGTATATATGTAGTACGTAATTTGTAAAGGACCTCATAGAAATAAGAAAGTGCGGCTTCCAATGATCCAGCAGAGAGGTGGTGATGCCAATCTATTTTATTGAATTCTTCCCTTATAGAATCAAAATCACCCATTTTATATAAGAATTTTTGGTATGGTTGACTGGTTAATCTATGCAATTCTACAAAGTCAGTCGTAATACATAAAGATTTATGATGTTGGTCTTCTGGTACAAGAGGATCTGTACACCAAGAAACTGAAACCTGGCTATTTGAAAGTACTAAATCCAATATTCTATTGTTAACGTTTGAGCAGTGATTATATTGAGATAGGTTACATAATCTTAAATCATCAAAAAAATCACTCTGTGTGATACCTTTAATATTGAAAGGTGAATAACCATTACCATCTTCTGCCAAAGTCCATGAAATGTTAGCCAAATTAAAATCGCCTAGAATAATTACTTTATCCTCAGGACAAGTCAGTAAGATATCAGACATATTATTTGAAAAATTATGAAGTTGTACATTTATCGAGTTAGCGTCTTTCTCAGGACAGATATATACTACACAGATATGTATTTTGTAGGTAGTTTTGGGTTTTTTATGGTAAAGTTTTAAAGTTACCCACATATCCTCTGCAGTCGAGCACCAACTATCTTGAAAATCTCCGGTTAGTTCACGTTGAAGAGCTATAAGAACTCCCCCACCCATTTTTTGATTCGTTTTAGTGTAGTCTCTATCTCGCCTCCATACCAGGTAGCGATCATTAAACAACTCTTGGTCTTGAATACTATCAATCAGCCATGTCTCTGTTAGACAAACCACGTCATATGAATTTCGACACAAATTTCTGAAGAAAGTACTCACCTTTGTTCGTAGTCCCCTAACATTTTGATAGTAAAATGTTAAAAGCATTATAAGAAATAGGTAAATAACACCATCAGTTGAAGGAAAAATAAAACATCGGTAGAAACTCTAAAAGCCCTCAATCCTATAGTATTACAAAGTAGTAGCGAAAATACAGAACTATAAACTTTCAGGTATATGGAATCGCAGATACATTGTAGACGGGAATGGTGTTCCAATACGATATTATAATTGTTATAAATATTAAACAAGATTGATATAAAAAGTAAATTAAATACAAATAATAACATTTGGTAAATAAATATTAAAACATAGGGTAAAACTACGAAAGTGAAATGGAAATAAATAACTAAGAGGACATATGCAGCACATAACCACAAGGCAATTTCAAACTTATTCATTACTAAATTAATTATGCATTTGAAATGAAGACTACAAATAAACCGAGCTAATAACAATAAGATGTAATTAACTCGACAACAGGCGAGTGAATAACACAAAGGCGCATAGGCGGTCCGTGTAAACCGGTCAGAGGTTCTAAAAGAAAGTAAAATAGCTTGCAGTTGTATTTTACGAGACAATATGATGGCATACACTATTTGGTAATTTTTTTTAAATCGGAATGTGATCGTATTGTTATAACAGGTGAAGTCGTGTTTTTTCTTATAAATATTCTGCAGCCTCTTACCCAGGTGTAGGCAAAACCCTGTTCTTTAGCCAAGGATTTAACTTTATTCAGCAATATTTTGTTTTCTAATGTAAGGTGATCATTTATAAAAATTTTGTGACTACCTTTCAGTCCCAACTGGGTAGGCGTGATACCGTCACATTTTCTTGCAGCAGCTATAAAATCATCCTTCAGGTACCTATTATGCAAGGATAATATTATAGCCTTATTTCCGTTGTCATTTCTCGTTGGGATTCTGGCTATATAGTTTATTTGTTCTTTGGGAATGCTGCACTTTGCAACCTCACCGATTTTATGTATCACAGAGAAAAGATTCACAGATGTTGTCGAGGGGACACCTTTAATTTCGATATTGTTCATCCGGGATCTCTGTTCTCCTTCACGTAGATCTTGTTCGAGTTTATTAACTCGTATTTGCAAAGCAGAGATCTCATCCTTAGATTTCTTTAATACTTGAACCTCTTTATCGACTTCACTAATTCTGTCAGTGAGGTTCTTTACTATGTCATGAACAAATTCTAACGAATTCTTTACATCTGTGATATCGGTTTTAATAGACTTTAATTCTTTAAGTTCAGCTTGAATAGTCCTTACATTTTCCAATAACGTCGGAAATGAAGCCATTTGGGTAGATAACACTTTTAATTCGGACAAAATATTATCCACATCTGCAAGAGAAGGGGGCGTGGGACCAGCATTCTTATCTATTGGGCGTGATAGACTGGCGGATAAGGACACTTTGCAGGAGCCACACTTCCAATTACCCCGTCTGCCTTCTCCTAGACGACGGTAACCACTTTCAGAAATCCCTGCGCAGGCAAAATCGAAATGTCCTTGACATCCTGAGCACTGTGCGCCGTCTCTATGCAGAACTTCACACTGTTTACATTTAAACATATTGGTGGTATAGGAAACAGGTAAACTACAAGAATACTCAAAAACTTTGAGAAACGCAGACAAATGAGAAATAGTAATAGCAGTTGTGCACGCGTGCGCTCGTTACTCGATGAGCTGACTGATTGACTGATTACAATAACAATCCAACGCGTTTACGTAAGAAACTCACATTTTGAAAAATCTCACGTGAGATTCGGGGATGGGGGAGGGGGTTGAATAAAATCTCACGACATCTCACCAGGCGGGGAGGGAGGGGCAGAAAATTAAAAAAAACACCTCACGTAATTTATGGACGCCCCCAAAGTAATAAACGATGTTCTGGTGTGAAATACTGTCTTGCCCTATTAAGGACACCTAGTTTTTTGGAGGCTAGTTTCGCTTTGCTTACCAAATGGCCGCCGAACTGAACGTCATTCGATATATCAACGCCGAGGATACCAATACTGTGCTTGGCGACTAAGGAGATTCCCTGAAAGCTAGGCATTGCGTCAAATTTTGTCTTTTTTGCGTTAAAGGCGCAAGCTTGTGTCTTAGTGGGATTAAAAAGGACCATGTTCTGTCTACCCCAATGCGAGACGAGCTCGAGTGAGGTCTCCACTTCAGACACAAGTTGGTTCCGGTACTCAACGACGCATTCCCGGGAAATATTAGGTACCGACCAGTGTATAGAGCATCCCCAGTACTATCGTCCGCATAGCAATGAATGTTGCTTACTTGCAACATATCATTGATATGCAGAAGAAAGAGAGTACGGGATAGTACACAGCCTTGTGGGACGCCAGCATTCACGGGCTTCAAATCAGAGCATGCACCGTCGACTAAGACTTTTATGCTTCGGCCTGTGAGGAAGCTGGAGAACCAATTGCATAAGTTTCCGGGAATTCCAAAGGAAGTAAGCTTCGAAAGAAGCGCCTTGTGCCAAACCCGATCAAAAGCCTTCGCTACGTCTAAACTTACGGGTATGGCCTCCCCCTTGCTTTCGATTGCCTCCGCCCATCGATGTGTCAGGAAGGCTAGAAGGTCACCAGCTGAGCGACATTGGCGAAAGCCATATTGGCGGTCGCTAATAAGCTGGTTCTCCTCTAGGTACTTCAAGAGTTGGCAGTTAATAATGGACTCCATTATTTTAGAAAGCAAGGAAGTGATGGTTATAGTTCGACGGCTCTGAGCGGTCACCTTTTTTGTGGATCGGGTGCACATAAGCAGACTTCCAAGATACTGGCACAACGCCTGTGGAATAGGAGTGCCGAAAAAGACGTGCAAGAACTGGGGTCAGTTCCGGAGCACATGTCCTTAGCACGATTGCGGGAATCCCGTCAGGTCCACTTGACTTGTTGATGTCTAAGGAGAAGAGCTTTTTGCGTATATGTTTTTGCAAAAACTGCACATTAGGCATACAGCTTTTACAACGCGCTATGATCGGCGGTGCTTCCCCTTGTCATCTAGAGTCGAGTTCGACGCAAAAAGGCAGCCCAGAAGTTCGGCTTTATCTTTAGCGTCGTAGGCCAACGATCGTCTTCCTTCCACAGTGGTGGGAACGATGGCCGACTGAAGTTTCCTAAGGCAGCTTTGGCGAGAGACCAGAATGCCCGAGTTCCAGAAGGAAGACGAACCAGTCTCTCACCAATTCTGCCAATGAAGGTGGACTTTGCTGAGGCTATTGCTCTTTTGTAAAACCTAGAGGCAATGTTATACTCCTTTTTGAGAGCACTGGTATTTACATCCTTTGACACCAACGCGTCAACCCAGGCTTGATAGCATTTTTGCTTCCGACGTTTGGCCATTCTGCAGGAGCGACCAAACCAAGGTTGAGTTTTGCCTCCGACGGGCACCACAGAATTAGGGATAAATAGGTCCATCCCATGTAGTATGGCGTCGGTTACGGCATTGGCGACAGCGTCAGGATCATCCAGTGAGAAGCAAACTTGCCCCCAGGGGAAGGATGCGAAGAAAGATCGCATACTATCCCAATCAGCCGACCTATAGTGCCAAACTCGGCGGCTGCCCGCTGCCTGTGGGCGCAACGGGCGCGAGAGAGACACTACTCCGGATCAAGCAATGGTCCGAAGAGCCTAAAGGGGCATCAACGGTAACCAAATAACTGTCGGGATGAGAGGTCAGCAGAAGGTCCAACAGGGAAGGCGTATGTTCCTCCACATCTGCTACTCGCGTAGGCGAGGTAACCAGTTGTGTTAGGAAATACGCCAAAGCAAAGTCGAAAACAGATCTCCCCGCTTGATCGGTGGTGCGTGAACCTAACCATTCGGCATGATGGGCATTGAAATCGCCAAGAACTACGATCTCAGCGGATGGGACCTGTTGAAGAGCTATGTCAGTCGCTATTTGGATGTGCAAAATTATTTTATCATTTGTACGAACTTTTTTTTACTAAACCATAAAATTTACAATGTACTATGTAGTGAAATTAAAAAATAATTGAAAACATAATCTGCCATTTTGAGATCCGAGTCTTAAAAAATCAGTCGAGGGCTTATAATATTCATTCATATATACTTCACATAGTTCATTCTTATTATTATTTTTATGTTATCCTTTCTTTTATTTACATTGTCTGCTGTCTTTTTTCTCCACGGTACCACTGTAAGAAAATGTAAGCTCCCTAATGCTTGCCAAAAATTATTCATTAATTCAAAGCGTAATTAAGACATCAGAATCAAGGCAAATTTATGAAAATTATAATTCGAAGTAAACCTAAAAAACACAGAAATTATCTCATTGTTATCTGTACTCTTCCTTGTAATAATATTCTTACAACAGTAAACGAATAAAATTATAAGTTTAGCGCCATCTGTTGTCATCATCAATGTAGTCTGTTATTGCTTCTAAAGACGATTTTTTCTTACATTTATGTTCAATGAACAATTTTAGTCTCTTTATCTTTTATTTCATAAAAAGTGATAAGGTTCAATAACTTGTAATATTTACAACACAAAACTAATTAGAAATTTACAAATTTAATCATAAACCTTTTGCGACCGAAAAATAAAAATCATATTTTACTTATATAAAGTAAGTTATTCAATTTATAGAAACATGTAATATACGTAATTGGCCAATTTTTAGAATGTATATTATAGTAGTAATAAATTTAGAAAATGGCGGTTGAGAGCCATCTATTTTCAATAATGCATATTTATTAATTACTGAACTTCTTAGGTTGTGAATATTTATTTACGTGAAAATAAAATATTAACCATTTTCTTTCGTTCTATGTCTTAGTAATGTAATACTGTGGTAATGTTTATTTATGTTATAAATTACCCTGGTTTTTGGATGAGGATAAAGTCCATTTACTTATCTAATTTTCTCTCGTACTTAACTCCCGTCGTCATTAAAATTACAATAACTTTTGATGGAGCTAACCGATTTTAATGAAACAAAAAATTTATGTTGCTCCGGAATATGCTTGATTATTTTCTTGGTGTTTAGTAGTACTTTACCATTGATGCCCGTTCAAACAAACGGACAGACAGACATTTCTAAAAATGGTCGAAATGGATTCTATTACTTATTCCTAGACACCTGCAGCAATTTTTTTCTCAAAAATAAAAAAAGTACAGACACAGGAGTTACATTCTTATTATATGTATAGATAACAACGTATATATATTTAAATTCTACATGTATATTCGCACATTGAGACATTACAAATAGTAATTTGTCAATCGGTATTTCCTGTAAAGACGGTTCTATTACCGTGAAATAGGTCCTTTCTCTTTCTCTTATTTGCGTATATTATAGACTTCGTGTATACGATATATTAACAGACTGCGCTCTACAATAGAGTAACGTATCTGCATATTCGAAAGTTAATGGTTCAATTACCACAAAAAACATGTGTGATTGGGATGAAAATCTTTATTAGTTCTCAAAATGTTTAATGTATCAGCAGTTTGATTAATATAAAACGGGCTTGCTTTATTTGAAATTAATATTTCTTTATTCTTGCGTATGTAATAACATTATCAGACAATCCTTAATCTGTTTGTTATATCCATGAAACAACCTACCTGATTTTTCCCGTACGTTTCAGTGGGCGTAAGTACTCATAAACTTTAGTACTCATTGATAAAAGTACTTATATCTTGCTCCACGCCATAATTGGTTCGACTTCTATGTGAAATTGTAGCGTTTTACTATTTAGTGATTTTATTAATATTTCAGTGCAATGTGAAGATGGTATATTTGGAAATAGATGGCTCATTGGAGACAGCGCTTATCAATGTACTTCATACCTCTTAACTTCGTTACTCAATCCTGTCTCTGTTGCAGAAACTCATTATAATGTAGCACATATAAACTAAAAATACTATAGAAAGGTTATGTTATATTTAATACAATTTTTTATATTTTATAACGTTTTTATATTTACATAAATTTAAAACAGTATCATTTAATATTCTGTTGTTTTAGATGTTTGGAAGAGGCGTTTCCTGTCATTGAAAATCCGCCTAGCTTTAGAAACAACACAAGCTATTATTATTGCAACTTCTGTATTGCACAACATTTGTAGAATAAATAATATTTGTGATGCTGCACCTGAAGTTTAATTCTAAATATATTGAAGAAGCAGGTCATCAAACATGGTATCAGACAAGAATTGATAAACAATTATTTTAGGTATGTGTTTTGTTTTCCATCAGGGCTAAGCATATTTTTAATCTACAAATATTAAACAAAAATTAATATTTATATTTTTGAATTCTTGAATGATCTTGAATTTCAGAGTTGCAGGCCATATGAACATGGGATATTTGTAAACAAATTCTATAAATGTGGTCAATAAAGATAAAGTTATATACATATAATTTGTCTAATTTCAATAAAACTGTTATTTATTATCACAATAATTAAATTACACTTATTATTTTAATACTGTTTCTGCAATCAATAATACAATAAAACTTCTTCATTGTATATTTATTATACTATAACATTGTAGGTCTACACCTACAACTAATTATAAATTAATGTAAACAACATAAAGTACAACAAGGCAACATTTTATCATATTAACTATTAAAAAATTATAACAAATACAAAATTCTTAAACTCTTATCTAATAAAAGTAAGAATCTAACTCTAGGCACTCACAGTATATGTTGAAATAAAAAAACATACAAATAAGTTACAAAATAAGATTAATATTTAAAAGTCTCTAATAACACATAATCTAAGCACTATATTAGTCACTATCACTGGTGTTACACTTTGCACATTGTTTATTAATTGTTCTACCTCTAATCTTAATTTAATATTTTCCAAATTTACTTTTTCACTTTTGGCTTGAAAATATGCAGCCAAAGCCAGGTCTTTGTCTCTTTGAGCTTGCTATACCTCGTCTACCAGCTTTCGTCTTTTGTTTACTATAAGGAAAATAGTCGATATTATTTCACCTTAACAAAGATATTACTCAAAAAGAAATTCGCACCCACTTTATTCACTATAGTTATATTAAGCTATCATAAAAAAAAAATTGAACATATAAAATAAAATTAAATTAGCGTCAACAACCGAATGTTTATTTTTATCTATACTTTATCATATTGACATACAAATTTCAAAAGAAACTTACAGGAGCTTTTTTTTGTTTTGTAGGTGGTAGAGCTACGCTGAAGCTATTACTGGTTTCAGCATGAATGGGTCGGCTCGCCCGGGGTAGTACCACCCTCTCACAGAAAACCGACGTGAAGTAACAGTGCTTGCACTGTTGCGTTTCGTTCAGTCAGTGAGAGCGCCGGAGGCCCACATATTTAAAAGGCAGGCAACGCACTTGCAACTCCCTTGGTGTTGCTAGTGTCTATGGACGGCGGTGATCACTTACCATCAGGTGACCCACCTGTTCGTTTGCCTTCCTATAACATAAAAAAAAAAAAAAAAAAAAAAAAAAAAAGATAAAATTTATGGATGTAAAATTTGTCTCAACCACAACATCATCAGCCTCAAATTTAGACTACCATCACAACTATTTCCCTCCACATTAGCGCCACTGGCCTTTTCAGTCTCTATATTCACCAAAGTCCCTAGTGTTTCAGAAACTAAATAAGGTTGTCTATCAACCCTCCAATTCGACCATGTAGCCCGCGTTCGATAGTATAGACAAAGCGGAATGTCTCGCCGCGAATTTAGAGGAGCAATGCTCTGCGAACACTGCCAACACTGACCCTATCCATATCGGATCGATCGAATCTTCGATTACTACTAACCTAACTAATACCAGTTAGTTTCGATGAAGTATCTGGCGCAATCAAGCGTCTCAAACTTAGAAAGTCCCCAAGTCCCGATGGGATCAGGGAACGAGGTACTGAAGCTCCTCCCTGACCACATCATAGCTCTCCTGGTATAACATAATGTACATAATTCATAAAACACTTGCACCCAGTAACAGAACTTTACCAAACAGTAGGTCATTTACATGCTAGTATTATGAGATAATCACAATACAAATAAGTGAAATGTATTTGTTATTGAGTAGCTGAATCATAAACGCGTTACTTTTTCACTGTCTTTAGATTATTATAAAATAATCATTACCATAAAAGATATTACAAGAAAAAAGAGAAATTCTACAAGGACAATCAGTACAGAAACATAGAAATCATATGTGTGACTTGTAGTGCCTTGAAAACCTGATGGTTCTATGTTGATAATAAAGGGTAACCTTTAATAACCTGTAAGTAACCAAACCAATCATTGGACATCCTAATCCTATAGCTGTAGGACATACACTGGTGATCATATAATTAGAAACACTTCTTATGAATAAAGAAGGTATAACTTCAACGTACAAATGTTCGTAAAAAATATATACATTCAATAATTAATAATCATGCAATAATATAGCCACTCAAATAAAAAACTCATTAAATGCATAAAATATAAAACATATACTTTTAATTATAAAATGAATCTTACACATGTAGGAGTTTATTTTCTCTTACTGGCTTCTTGGACGCCTACTTAAAAATATTTAAAAAAGCATCCATAGCTCGTTCTTTTTTTAAATTAAAGAATAACATTTCTTTCTTGGCTTTTTCTATTATTTTGGCAGCAATTCAAAATATAATCTGAATTTTATTTTGTTCAAAATGGGCAAAAATATAAGTTGTGACGCCTCAACTAGGCAAATAATTGTCAATTTACATATAGATCATAAGTGGGCATACAGAAGAATAGCTGAGCATTTAAATTGTTCTGTTAAGCAAGTTTTTAATGCAATCGATCATTATAAAACACATGGAACTGTAGAAAGTGTTCTTAAAAAGGCTCGGCCAAGAAAATCTTCTCTCAGAGATGATACGTCAGTCGTTCGTGTTGCTAAAAAATACCTAATTAAAGGCTCCAATCAGATTAAAAATGAAGTTTTTTCGCCTAATGACCCGAGAAACATCTCGTCAAGACTGATACTCCGAAGATTAGTGGAATCTAAATTGTTTGGGAGAATCTCTCGAAAGGTACAGGTTCTCACCAAGCAACACCGAGAGAAGCGATTATTATTCGCTAAAAAATATGTTAATTGGACGGTACGATAATGGGAAAAAGTGTTATTTTCAGATGAAAGCGCTATGTTAGACGTCCTGTAAACAATGCTTTTTTATAAATACACAAGGATTATAGTTAATCACGATGGCGGTTATATATTAAGTTTGGGGGTGTTTTTCCGCATGTGGAGTTGGACCCGTTCGGAAGATTGAAGGTACAATGGCTCAACGGCAATATAAAAATATCTTCGAGCACACAATGCGATCATTTGCCTGTAACTTGGATCTGTCAGCATGACAATGACCCTAAACTCACGGCCAATAGCATCAAATGTTTCCTTAGCGAACAGCGTATGTCCGTTTTAGACTGGCCAGCAAATAGTTCGAATTTAAACCCGATAGAAAATCTCTGGTATATTGGTAAAAAGAAAGTCTCAAACAAACGTAACACCAGTCAAAACGAACTACATTTGTTGAAGCATGGAATTCAATCCCCCTAGAAACATGTATAAAATTGATTAAAAATCAATGCCAGTCGTTGCAGTGCTGTTATTGAAAATAAAGGGTACGCCACTAAATATTAATTATAACTATTGGTAGACTGTGGATAGTAGCTATTTCGTAAATAACAATACTAATTACTAATACTTAAAAAAAATGTTTTTTATACTTTTTTGTTGTTGTTTCTAATTAGTTGACCATTATTGTTCATACCTTAAAACAGATTTAAATGTTTGTCCGTAATATTGAAACTGCACTTGTGTAGTGGGATTATTTTCTGATAAATGATAAATCGTTGAACATATTGTTGTCCTATTTATTGTTTAATTTCAAAATAAAAACGATTGCAGTGAAGTATCTTACATAATGCCAAAGACCGTTGGTAGTGTTTCTAATTATACGACCACCACTGTATGTATTTACAAAATGGAATAAAATATTAATATAATTTTAGAAATATCTCACATTTTTTACCTTGCAAACGCCATTAAGGAGGGATATTCTTAATGTGTCGTACAGTGTTATTCAGTAACCTACTGATACATATTAACTTGATAATACAAATAATTACATCATACTGCATATCGCCGTACTGTATAATACTAAAACTGTTTAAATATCCGCTTTTATTTATTCCAAAAACATCCAGTGACTGTTATCGCAATAAACAGAATAATCAACTATATAATTACGTAACTCAATTTTGATCATGCTCTCCAACGTTGAACATTTCCGAGATAACATTTAACTGAAACAATATCCAGAAAAATATCTCTTACGCTCTATTCATAATAAACGCGCTGTTGCGATAACGAACTACGACAAGGGCTAGGACGCGACGTAGGAAAAGGAAACTCTTGTTGTTAATATTGCAATCGAGTAGATAAACTCTCAATAAATGAGCACACATCAAGATATTTTTTTTTAGAATTTATTTAGTTTCTCTGCAGATTCTGGGTCCGCACCTTTTTTCTGAAATCGTTTTAAATCTAAATCACGTTAAATCTAGTGCAGCTTGCAGCAAGACAAAATATTATTTTTATACTTACCTAGTTACAACACCTTAATTTATATTTATCTATGTTAGTAATTCTGGATTGGTTGTTGAGATAGCCTTTATGGCGGTTTCATTATTATTCTTATGGTCATTTTTGGTTGTAATCCACAATGTCTTGCCCGTGAACCCAGTAATGGCGTTGTCAGTCACATCGGTATAGTAGACTCAGGTGTTGGTGTGTCTGGATATTGCGACTATAGTATGTGAACATCAAGATATTTGCAATTATACAAGCCACAATCAATATCTACCACCCGCAACTGCGCTTTTATTATGAAAATTTTTAACACTAAAATATAACAAATCCCAAATTCCGTCATACATGTACAAATATTCATCTTGACGTATCAGTGCTACCATTATCTATTGATAAATATGAGAATGTTATCAACAAGAACACTCTTATAAGAGTTGAATGTTTAAAGATTACCAGAAGTTGCATCAAGCATCATGTCAGATCGAATAATATTTAGTTTGTTAATCATTTTATTAAATATTTTTCATTATGTTCAAGGCTCTTCACGAATTGACCCCTTAGTCGATTCTAACGTAGGACTAATCCGAGGTTTAAGAGCGCCTGATGGGGAATACTCCATGTTTATGGGAATACCTTATGCAACAGTAGACCCTGCTAATCCATTTGGAGTGAGTATCTACATAAACTTACTATCTCAATTATTATATTTTATTTTTATAAGAACTTCACAGCACAATCACGGTATTTTAAAAACATATGAATATAATTACAGAGTGCTGAAATTATAGGGAGTGACAGATTATTTTATTTCGAAAACGATTGTATACATTTTCATGGGACTTTTACTGGCACATAGCTGATCTTATAAAGAATTTTGGAAGAAACTTGGACTATTGAATTTTCGACTAACTGTTACCCGCGATTTCATCCACGTGGAATATCCGAAACGGTTGGACCGATCTTCACAGGACTATCACTGGCGGATAACTCAAGTTATAATGACTAACCTATTGTACCTATTTTAACTTGGACTATTTTATTTTGACTAACTGTTACCCGCGACTTTGTTTGCGTGAAATTTAGCAAAACTATGTTGTTTGCTGTAAACATGTACGTGAGGCGTATGCTGTACTAAACTCCAAACATAAATATAATTGAACTTCATACATTTATATATGTATGTAATTTGAATTATATAGTCTTTTTGGTCAGTTTGCCAGCCATTTTGTGTTATTTACCGCGGTCGTGTCTATGTAACCCAGTAACCATAGCAACGAATATTTATAAGAATATTTAATCGAGTTCAATGACCAATATTTTAACTGGGAAATAATAAAAACTGCTTGTATAGAGTTTTATATCTTTATTTATATGGATGAAATCTGTTAGGACTTTTCTGTACTATTAATTATAAAAATAATTATCACCTCATTGTTTACAATTCAACATTATAATTAATAGTAATTGTTAAGATAGAAGAGATCTTTCTGGTGAGAATTTAAGATCATAAACATTTTACCTTAACAGTTCCATAACACCATTTCTTGCAGAACAGACAAGCGATTACTTTTTGTATGGTCGCAAAAACGTAATTATATTGAAAATGTATTTGGCATACTGTTAGTATTTACATATCTAATGTATGCGTTACATACTACACTTGGTGGCGTGCGTGTGGTACTTACAAATATTTTCGAAAAAACATTTCTATAATTCTACATCTTCTCACAATTTTACATTTCTTGAACACAATTTAAAAAACGCGGTCAACAGATACTTGTTAATAAATATTAACACATCATTTTGTCGATTTTAGCCATCAATACCACATCCTGGGTTTAATGAAGTATTCGAAGCTTACGATGACTCCGCTGTATGTCCACAAATTGAAGAGTTTAACAACACCATTGTTGGTAGTCTCGATTGTTTACATTTAAACATATATGTACCAAACTCAGCAACATCAAGAAATCGATTACCTGTTTTAGTTTGGATCCACGGAGGAGGCTTTTCAATTGGATTTGCTGGAAGATATCTTTACGGGCCACGTTATTTAATCAGGCATGATATAATTTTAGTAACAATAAACTATCGATTGGGTCCTTACGGCTTTATGTGCCTTGATGTGCCTGAAGTATCTGGTAACCAGGGTCTCAAAGATCAAGAAACTGCATTGAAGTGGATAAAAAACAACATAAATGCATTTGGAGGTAATCCTGAAAAAATTACAATTTTCGGTGAAAGTGCTGGAAGCGTGTCCGTGGATATACATTTACACTACACAAAGGAGACTCTATTCAATCAAATTATCATGCAAAGTGGTTCTGCTACTGGACCTTGGGCAGTTATAGAGTCGGATAAGTCTGCTGCACTAAGATTGTCCGCTCATCTAGGATTCGCAGCGAAGGACACCATCGAGGCCCTAAAATTCCTTTCAGGAATTGACACGAATTTAATTATCGCTGCATCGTCCGAAATAAACTTGTCTTTAGGACCTTGCGTAGAACAAGATTACGATAATATCGATAGATATATCACTGATTACCCAATAAATATCGAAGTATCTAAGGTTGCACGAACTCCTGTTTTAATAGGATACAATGATGACGAATGGCTATTAAACTACGTAAATAAAGAACCTGAATATTTTGACAACCTAAACTTATTTTATAATCAATTACAACGTTACTTCAATTTTGATCATGAAGAACTAGTTGAGATGGAACAAATCGTACGTCATTTCTACAATGGTGATAAAGCAATAGACGTCGAAGCTCAATGGAATCTAAAAGATTTTGATTCAGACTTTTTTTTCACCCATCCAACAGAAAGAAGTATTAAAAAATTTATAGATAATGGAGCTCCAAACGTTTACTTTTATGTTTTCTCTTATGTAGGTGGTAGGAATTTTGTTAAGAAAAGACTTAATATTACGGAAGGAGGTGCGTCACACGCTGACGAGATTGGTTATCTTTTTGACTTGTCGTATGAACGTGAAAACCCTGCATCTGAAGATCAACTTATCATTGACCGTATGACAACACTCTGGGCGAATTTTGTTAAATTCGGGTATGTATGTGGTTCATGATAACAATTTTTAACGTGTTAATGTATACTTGTCTAGAATTCATATTATAAGTGATATTAAAATTATGTGATCCACGTTCATACATTGATTTATTTGAACTATGATATATTTGTTTTAGTATATAAAGAATTCAACATTAACCATTCATCATAATTATGATATAATTATTCTTATATGTATTTTTTTATTATTCCTAACATCTATCACAAATCCAAGTATAGACATACAAGCAGTTTAGTTATACTATAATTACATTCATTAATATTCTAGAAATCCGACGCCGCAAACAACAGATCTACTACCAGTACAATGGACGCCCGTTTCGAAAGATATCAGATATTACTTGAACATAGACACGGACATTGGTGTTCAAACGAGACCTTTTAATGAAAGAATAGCATTTTGGGATCTATTCTACAAATTGAACAATCCAAAACAAAAAGGTTATCAAAAGCGTTACAAAGATTTGTAATTTTATTATATTTTGAGATACTGTTAAAATGAGTATTGAACATATTTGGAAAAATAAAAGTGTGTCCTAGGTATACTCGTATTATTGTTTTCTTTTCCTTAAAGCGAATTTTATGTATTGTATCCTGTAAATTCTAATTAAAAATATAGAACATTACAAAACATCTATTCTGAAACGTTGCATATACAGCGGATTTAATTAATAACGCCCTAGGTTGTAACGACTTTTCGATTATAGGGACGTCAGACTTACGTTCCTTAAATTTAAAACATACTTTCGCGAGAAATTCATTTAACAATTGCTACTTCGGATATAGCATCAATTACGGGTATAGCAACTTGTTGTTATGAACCATTTGTGACAGATTCCTAAAAATTCCATACGCATATTGCGACTGAGTTGGCAAAGGCACAACCAATCATTCATAAAACTATTAAGCTTTCTTATCCCTTGATTACATTTACAAATGGCCAGATATGATTGCTTTGTTTGTAGGACTACTTAGCATGTGTATAAAATTAAACTTATTATTCAGTTATATAGCAATTTCCAGTGTGTGAACAGTGTTTTGTAAACTTATGAATATGCCTCCTAGACGTACATTTACATAGTTTGATAAATAAATATATGTACATTACTATCTGCTATTTTGGATATATCGACTTCCAGATGTAGAGACGACTTTAAAGTAGTCCCACGTCGTTATAACCGAAATCTACTGTATTATAAATCCTAAATGAATATAAATATCAATAAAACAACACACACACGGAATGTGATATAAATAATCAGATGATCTACTACTAACTTTTGTGCGCGTCTTCGCTGGCGTTAATATAGGTTTAAGTTATCCCTCGGGGACGATACTTTCTTTCAGGATGAAAAACCTATATGCTTTTGTGTATCGCTGACAATGTTTATGCAATATTTCATGATGAGCGATTGAGTAGTTAGGACGTGAAAACAGAACAAACACACATCCACATTTATAATATTAGTAAGGATTTGACAAGAACTTCATATATATATATTACAGTGTCTACAAATTTTTCTGAAGGCGACCTACAAGCAAACTCTAGAATTATTTTTTTCCGAACTGTTGATGTGGCAAGGCCTCTATAGTTTTATCGGACTGCTAAGAGGAGCGTTTAAGGCACTCACCCGATTTTATATAGGCAACCAGCACAAGGGCGCACGGCGCGCCTCGGCTTGGACTGTCGCCGAATAATCCCAAGTCTAACTAAGCTAAGCTAACTATTGTTTCATACATACCTAATTGAATTCGTGAAATATACATGTGTACCAAGCATGTATGTTTCACGAACTTATACATGTATCTTGAATCTGACTACTTTTTTTTTTTTTTTTTTTTATTAACGTGGGGAGATCCCTAACGGATACCCATCCTCCCGGGGGAGAGAATGGGTTATGTCCGATTCGCACGGACTAAAACCCCACGGTGCACCGGCCACCGCTTTAAGTTGGAGCGGCATGGGACCGTACTAGGCTTTTTTTTTTTTTTTTTTTTTTACGTGGGGAAAATCCGTAACGGATACCCACCCCGTCGAGCAGCGGGGGGTGGGTTATGTCCGATTCCCACGGACTAAAAACCCCACGGTGCCTCTCACACCTATTGGGCCGGGGAGCAGGAACTGCCAATGGCATTACTTCTGCTCCCCGACAGGTGTCGGCCCCTCATCAGGGGCCCCTTCTGCGGTCTGCGAGGTCAAGGTGGTAGACCCCTCAGGAGGGGGCGGGTGTTAGACCCCCCCCGACGAACTGTGGGAGTCGCTCGGCACAAGCGCCTCCACCACGCGGGCCTGTACAGTTATAACTCTGCTCAGGGCGACGAACGTGCCCGCCCGTCCCGTCGCCCACAGGCCCTTTTTACGGCGGCATGAGGTCGTCGCCAACCCGTCGCCGCCGTGTTCGTCGACCGCGGGAGGGGAGCCTGGTGGTCTGCTCCCTCTCCCTCTCCGCCGCCTCCTTCGCGAGCATGACTCGCTCGCAGTACGAGGCGACGGAGATCCACCCGGCCTCGCTCTCGACCATCTTGACGATGACGGTCGAGAGCGAGAGATCCGGGCCTATGGCCGCGACGAGCTCGCGACGTGGCTCGTCCCAGGCGGCACACTCCTCCAGAGTGTGCTGCGCGCGATCTTCCGCGCAGCCACAATGATGGCACCCTGGCGTCGGCTCCCGGCCAATGCGACACAGGTAACTGCCGAAGCAACCGTGCCCCGACAGCACCTGTGTCAGCCGGAAGCTCAGGGTGCCATGCCGCCTGGTGAGCCATTCGACCATGACCGGCCGAACGGCTCCTATAATAGCCACGCCCGAGCTCGGTCGCTCAAGTCGTCGTCGCCATTCTTCTATCACCAGGACCTGGTGGAGCTGGGACCGGAGCACCTCGATTTGCCGAGGTGCGAGTCTCCGGCCCTGCTCCAGCGCCTCCACGCGTCGTTCGTACAGTGACGCGTGGGCTCTCGCTTCCAGGTCCCAAGGTGGGGATCCGGCCAAAAGGGAGGCCGCCTCGAACGAGGTCGTGCGGTATCCGCGGATGGCTCTGACGGCCATCGCGCGCTGCGGTTTCCGCAGCAGGGCGCTGCCAACGGCCGTCAGGCCACGCGCCCATACGGGGGCCCCGTAAAGGGCCACCGACCGCACGACCCCGAGGTACAACTTCCGGCAGGCGGAGTTGGGCCCCCCCAAGTTGGGAAGCAAACGGGCTAATGCGCCCGCTACTCCCATTAGACGGGGGGCCAGCTGCCGGAAGTGTTCCTTGAACGTCCATCGGCTGTCGAGGAGGAGGCCGAGATACCTCATACTCGACCCGACACCGATGGACTCGCCTCCCACGACGATCTGGGACCCTGCGGGTGGCGCATTCCGAGGCCCGTGAAAGTACAGGGCCTCGGTTTTATTGAGCGCCACCTCTAGTCCCAGACGCCGGATCCTTGCGACGACTTGAGCGACTCCTGCAGTTGCCAGGATCGCGGCCGCGCGGTGCGTCTTCCCCCGGGATAACACCAAAGTGTCGTCAGCATAGCAGACAATGCTGACGCCCCGGAGGAGCGCACCGCGCAACACCCAATCGTATCCGATGTTCCACAAGAGGGGGCCCAGGACAGACCCCTGCGGAACACCGGATACCACGTCTCGCCGACTTATCCTCCCTCCCTGACCCGGGAAGGTGACGTACCTCTCGCAGAGGTACGCCCCGACTACTCGGCGGAGGTAGCGAGGCACTCTGTGATGTCTGAGTGCCTCTTCAATACAGGCCCAGGGTAAGGTGTTAAAGGCATTGACGATGTCGAGCGACACCGCCAGTACCACCTCACCCCGGGCAAATGCTTCCTCCGCCTGGATTTTAAGCTTCATCACTGCATCAATGGTGGAGCGCCCCTGGCGGAAACCATACTGGTTATCCGCCAGATCCGGCCCAACTTCTGTCAAGTGCCGGACGAGGCGGCCTGCGATTATGCGTTCGCAGAGTTTCGCCGCCTCGTCCAACAGCACTATGGGCCGGTAGGCGGACGGACTGTCCGCCGGGCGCCCCTCCTTCTTCAGCAGGACCAAACGGCCGGTTTTCCAGATGTTCGGAAACCGGCCCTGCTGAAGTGATGCAGTGAAAATCCTGCGCAGTCGGGGCTCGAGGGCCTCGTAAGCCAGGACCCAGATGCGGCCAGGTATGCCGTCGGGTCCTGGGGCGGTGTTTTTGGCCTGTAGGCGTTTCACCGCCGCCCTCGACTCTTCCCGGGTCACCTCAGGGACCACGTCGTCCTCACCGCAGCCAGCCGCGTTGGGCGTGGGCGGAGCCATCGTGGGAGGCGTATGCTCTGTCCGCGAAGGGAACAGAGCAGCCAGAATCTCGTGGAGGAGATCTGGCTCGAGACTCTGGGTTACCGGGGGGCCACCCTGGCGTAGTTTTCCGCGAACTACGCGGTACGGGCGACCCCACGGGTCCCGACTGAGCGTCTCGAGCATCTCCTCCCGAGCAAGGGCCTTCCCCTGCTCGATTGCTTTACCGAGCGCCAATCTGGCTGCTCTGTACCCTTCGTAAAGCTCTGCCTCCCTTGCGGACGTGACCTGCGAGCGGCCCCGCCTGCGTCGCTGACGGGTGTACTGGCGACGGACCGCCGTGCACGCTTCGCGCAACTGCGCGATTTCGGCGGTCCACCAGTACACCTGACGCTTGGCGGGGATCGGCCCCCTGATCCGGGGCATCGCCGCATCGCAGATTCGTGTCACGTCCGCTCGGAGTGACTCCGCCTCCTGGTCGACGTCGGCAGGCCTGTCCGGTAACTCTCCTGTCACCCAGGCCTGCACGACGACGGCCTCCTGAAGCGCCTCCTTGTTTAGGCGCTTCAGTGCCCAACGCGGTCCATCCGCCACGGGGGTCCTTCGGGCTGGTCCGTCCGAGGTCTGTGTGGAGACGTCGAACCGTATATAGCGGTGGTCCGACAACGTCTCCACCCCCTCAAGGACTCTCCAGCCCCGAACACGGCGTGCTAGAGCAGGGCTAGCGAACGTTAGGTCCACTATCGACCCGCCCTGCTGTCGCACGCACGTGTTAGCGGACCCCCTGTTCAGGAGGAGTAGGCCCGATGTTATGGCCCACTCCTCCAGCACCCTACCCCTGCCGTTCGTGGCCGGGGAACCCCAAGCCGTAGACTTGGCATTGAAGTCCCCGAGCACTAGGACGGGGTGAGGGTGGCTGCGGCCTACGACGCTTTGTAGGTCCCCGAGGAATCCCTCGAAGTCGGCGAGACTCATGCTTGGGGGTGCGTACACCCCCACTACCACTACGCCGCTGTGATGCGCCGCTACGTATCCCCGGCCCCTCAAGATGTTAGAGAGGGGGGGGGAGCCGGCGGCGGCCTGGGACACTAAGGCCACCGAGCCGTCGAGGTCACCCGCCCAGTTATCCCCGGGCGGGATGAAGTACGGCTCGGCCATCACAGCGACGTGGATCAACCACTGCGCCATGCTTTGAAATAGAAGATCCTGGGCCCTGGCGCAGTGGTTGAGGTTCCCTTGGAGGAAGCGGAGTGCCGCCATTAGGGACACTCCACTTCCTCCAGCTGATCCGTCCTGGCCCCAACGGCCCCTGACGGCACCGGGGGATCCTGGGGCTTTCTCCCCCTCCTCCCCCTCCTACGTTTAGCCTGCCTCGCAGGTGGCGCAGACCTCCCACAGGCCCTGCTCCCCATTCTGTGGCCGGCGGATTTCCCAGCCGCTGCGCAGACTGCGCAGTGTTGCTGGGACGTACATCCGCCGGCCTTGTGCCCCGGCTGACTGCACCGGAAACAAAGGTCGGTGCAGTCAACCGCGGAAGAGCATGATCCCCCCAGGTGACCTTCCCTCAAGCACCTGAAGCACCTGAGGGGACGGGGGGGCAGAACCTGAGCCTGCGCCGACACCCAACCAACAAGAATTCGGCGGCCATCGCCCAGCCGCTTCGCCACTGCCACCGGACAAGAAACTACCGACGTCCAGAGCCCCCTAAGACCGGGGCGGACGCCGTTCGTTTTGATTTGGTCCGGTGGACAGTCTCCAGCTCTAGCGACTGCGGCAATGACCTCTGCCTCCGTTACGGCCTCGTCCAGGCCCGAGATCCGCACGTTAGCACAGCGGATGGGCCTGGATACCGCAACCCCTTCGGGGACCGCCTCCCGGACCTTGGCGGCGAGGGCATCCGCTTTCTCGCCGCTGGTGGCGCCAGGCACCTCAAAGAGGTATCCACCGTTAGCGGCCTTGCGCCACCGGATGCCCTCGATGCCGAGGTCCGTGACCTTTACCTCGGCCTTTACCCGCTGCAGGACCTCCAGGTAGGACAATCCCGCCTCCCGCGCCCCGGGCTTGAGCGTTAACGTCACTGCTGACGTCTTCGGGGCGCGGAGATTCGGGATATTGTCCCTCCTGGAGGCCTGCTCCTTCTTCTTCTTGGGCTTGGCTGGCTTCGCCGGCCTCCCCCTCTTGCCCACCTGCACCCAACCCTGGTCTGCCGGTCCGGGTGCAGGGGCTTGCCCGCCGCCGGTGGTGGGCTTGGGCTTGGCCTTCCTATTCTGGGGCCTTTTCCTGGCCCCCCTTCGCTTCTTCTTCGGCAGCTGCGATGTGGCGGGCTCCCGCGGGCTTCCCGCGGGTGTCGCCGCTGATGACTCGGCCACCATCGCAGCCGCCCTGTCGGGGGCCAGGACTAGCCCTGTCGGAGGCCAGGGGTGGCCGCAGGACGCCTCTCCGGGAGGAGCCTGTCCTCCAACGCTTTCGAGGCGTGCGCTCACCATGACGCCCACCTGCGTCATTATGGTGCGCGCCATCACCTCAAATTTCGCCTCGGCGTTGGAAGGAGGAGGCCCCTCAGCTCGCGGTCTGCGCTGCGGGAGAGGAGGGAGGTCTTCCAGCCTCACTGGGGACGGGGTCAGCGGCGGCTCCGGAGGAGCAGCGCGTGCGGCCACATTCCGCTCGCGGACCTTGGCGAGCTCCACCTCCATCAGCGCGAGCTTCCTCCGGAACTCGTCCAGCTCGCGCTCCTGGCTCGCGTTTCTCTCCTCGAGCTTGAGGTTACGGGCACACATCTCATGGACTGCATCAGTAATGGATGCAGCCGCTTCGTTTAGTGCCCGTATGAACGGGCCCTGGAGGTGCCCCGACTTCTTGCCGACGTTGACCACTACTTCAACGTCGGCCAGTATCCTCTGTTGGAGGTCCACCAATGGTTGGTCCCCGGTGTTGTCTAGGACCACAATAGGCTTTTTGGTGGACCTCTCCTTCCTCTCCTTCCGGGCGCGGGACGCCTGCGCCTCCAGCTCCGCTTCCGCCTGTTTTCGGAGCTCCTCCTTCTTGAGGCACTCCTCCAGCTGCTTAGCCGCGGCGAAGCCGACAAACTCCCCCGTCGTTGCCGGCCTGCCTCGCCCCTTCTTCTTCTTCGCGACAGGAGTGCAGTGCCCTGTCGCCTCCTTCTCCGCCTCCGAGCCCGGAGATTGCGACCTCTGTCGCGGGGACGGGTTTGGCGCTCGAGGTGTGGGGTCTGGCACAGCATCAGCCACGGCGTTGGCGTTGGCGGGGGTCGCCTCGCCTTCGCTCGCCGTGTGCATGCGTGCCGGACTCTCCTCGCTGCCCTCGGAGAGGGTCTCCAGCGCTGGCTGGCAACTCACTGCCTGCTCTGCGGGCAAATCGGTTGTCCGTTTAAGCGTGGCCGTGGTCGTCATTTTATCAGTAGAATCGGTTGTCCGTGTGCTCGCTCTAGTCCGGGTTGTTCTGGCAGAACGCAAAATTTTGCCCCCCCCAGAGAACGAGGGGCTGCCCAGGCCGGATGGCCTGGGGAGGGATTCTCCTCCCGCGGAGCGGGAGGTACCCTCCTGGGGTAGTAATTTTTTAAATCTTGCTTTCATCCTTGACACCTATCTAACGTCAAGTTTGCAGTACACCCGCCGAGACCAGTGTTAAAACACCAGCCCCGCCGGGTGCTGTCCGGGACTGGGCCGTTGGGGCTCAAATTGAGCCCTCATCCGCCCCAGCCCGGTACTGGATGCGCTGCGCACGTACCACATCCAGGTCAGGAGTCAGCCGCCGGTCAACAGGACCGACGTTGCCCGGGGTGCACCACGAGGAGGTCCCTGACATCGCACCCCGACCGTACTAGGCTAACACCATGCCGCTCCCAGCGGTCAGCCCGGCGGCAGATGGCTGCCGGGCTCCATCCTTATAGGGAGGTAGTTGTGTACACGATCAGCTACCTCCCCTCGTCAGCCGAACCTACCTGTGCAAAGAGGAAATGGGCCCCCCGGCCCATCCCCTCAGGTTCGGCTACGGAGGTGGAAGGAGGCGGGCAAATCGCCGCCTCCTTCCACCGACCCTCCTTTGGCGGACACGGCCGCTGAGAGGGTCCGCCTCTCGGGCCCTCTCCGCCGCCTCCTTCTGCGAGATGACCTCCTCGCAGAAGGAGGCCATCGCCGTCCATGCGTTTTCGCTGCCGAGCATGGCCGTAACCACGCTCGGCAGCGAAAGATCTCCTCCTACCGCCACAGCCAGAGTGCGGCGCTGCACCTCCCACGCAGCACACTTGGACAGAGTGTGCTGCGCGGTATCCTCCTCAGCGCCGCACTCATGACAAGTGGCGGTCGGCTCCCTGCGAGCGATCTGGTGCAAGTACCAGCCAAAACAGCCATGGCCGGTTAGCACCTGCACCAGTCGAAACGTCAGGGAGCCCCACTTCCTCTCAAACCACTGCGGCAGGACCGGGCGGACGGCGTCCACCGTATATCGTCCATACCGCGCGTCCGCCAGGTCCTGTCGCCACCGCTCTATAGCGGCCCCCCTCCCCTCCCTTCTCCTACTCTCTATCTCCCCGGGAGCTGGAGGCACCCCCAAACGTTTCCTTGCCGCCGTGAACTCGTATCTGACTACTAAGTTAATCTAAGCTAACTTAGTTCGAAAAAGGGATTAAAAAACAAACTCATCCACTATGTGTAGCTACATATGTGTATGTGCACGTGTGTGGGGTGGACGGTGTTGTGTTGTAAAAATTAGTATTTGAAAATTTATTCATTGTCACTTTACTTGCGCTAGCAACGTGCTCGAGATCTCCATTCCGAAGAAGGCGAGTGTGCTGGAGCAAAATTCACAATCAAACTTTAGTACCTACTCATTTACGTAAGTACCTACATCTTGTTCCACACCATAATTGAATCGACGTTTATGTTAAGTTCTAGCGTTTCAAACATTCAAATAAACATATTTTCACATTTACACTAGAGGTTCTTGCGACTTCGCATGCATTTGTTACTATTCGGTGATATTAGTATTTGTTGTTTGGCGGCGAGTACGGCGTAGCGGTGCCGTAGTGCAGAGCTGCTCGAACGCCGCCCGGTCGAAGTGTAAGTGCTAATGCCACCAACCACACCAGCCCCTGACACCAACAAAGCCTTCTTAGACACCATCCCGAATACTTAAATCTCAAAATGATAGTAATTTAGATTGATTTGGAATACTTTGGTTTCACTTTTTATTTTAAATTTTAACATTTTTTGAAACGTTTATTTTTATTGTTGTATTAATGTTCATGGTTCAATGTTAGGAAAACAACTCACAGTTCGGTTCGGTTGCGCCCCAGTTAACAGTGCATAGGGAATATATAAGTTATGAATATTGTAAACAAAACGTAAACACCTTGCTCTCGATCCACAGTGTAAATTTATTTGAAAGGTTTGTGCGCGTTGCCGCAATGTTAGCAGAAATATATTTTATATATAAATAATAATATACTAACAGTGATGATAATAATGTGAAAAATCCTCAGTCTGTCTCTCTCGTGGTAACATTAACAGGTGAAAAAAACATAATGTACATAATTCATAAAACACGAAAAGTACAAAAAGTAGGTAATTTACATGCTAGTATTATGAGATAATTACAATAGAAATAAGTGCAATGTATTTTTTACTATTTTATTGAGTATTTGAATTATAAACGCTTTACTTTTTCACTGACTTTAAATTATCGCCGTAAAAGATATTACAAATAAAAAAGATAAATTTACAAGGACAATCAGTACAGAAACATAAGAATCCTATGTGTGACTTGTAGTGCCTTGAAAACCTGATGATTCCATGTTAATATTAAAGGGTTGCCTTTAATAACCTTTATCTAACCAAACCAACCATTTTTTTTTTCGAACTGACTTACACTGTTAGCCTGGCAAAGCCGTTACAGTTTCACCGGACTACTAAGGGGAGCGCTTAAGGCACTCACCCGATTTGTATAGGCGAAAAGCGCAAGGCACTCGGTGCGCCTCGGCTTGAACTGTCGCCGAATTTCCCGATCTGACTAAGCTAAGCTAAGCTATCTATTCATTTCATACACATATGAGTTCGTGAAAAGTGCATGTGTGACCATGCACGTTTCACGAGTGTATATGTGTATTTTGCATCTGACTACTATGTTGTTTGACCTATTTCAGTCCAAAAAGGGCAAAAAAACAGCCCACCACTATGTGTACCTAGTTGTGCACGTGTGTGGGGTGATCTGGGTAAATGAAAAAAAAGCGTGAGTCACTGTATTCGCGCGAGTACCATGCTCGAGGGCTCCACACCGAGGGAAAAACCTAGACTAGCTAACCGAGGCTAGCTTGAGTTGCACTCGACCGCTGCTCGAACGAGACTCCCCAAACCAACCATGGAACATTCTAATCCTATAGTTGTACGACATACCTATTTACAAAATGGAATAAAATGTTAACAAAATTTAAAAAATAATAAAATTTTAGCAATATCCCACATTTTTTATCTTGCAAACGCCTTTAAGGAGCGGTATTCTTAATGTGTTGTACATGAAAATTAAATGTTCAGTAACTGATATATATTGTAAATATAATACAAATAATGAAATCATACTGCATATCATCATCCTGCATAATATTGAAACTGTTTTATTTATTCCAATAACATCTAGTGATTGTTATCGCAATAAACAGTATAATTGACTATATAATTGTGTAACTCAATTTTGATCATGCTCTCCAACGTTAAACGTTTTCGAGATAATATTTAACTAAAGAAATATCCCAAAAAAATATCTCTTACGCTCTATTCATAATAAACGCGCTGTTGCGATAACGAACTATGGACAAGGGCTAGGATGCGACGTACCAAAAGGAAACTCTTATTGTTAATATTGCAATCGAATAGATAAACTCTCAATAAACGAGCATATAGAACACATCAAGGTATCATTTTGTATAGTTTATTTATTTTTCGTGCAGACTCTTGGTCCACACCTTTTTTCTGAAATCGTTTTAAACCTAATGCAGCTTGAATACATGATTAAAGTGAGCAAGACACGATATTATTTGTATACTTAACTAGTTATAGCCATTATTATTTTTTATTTATGTTAGTAACTCTGGATTGCTTGTTGAGATTATAGCCTTTATGGCGGTTTCATAATTATTTTTATGGCCACTTTTAAGTTGTAATCCACGATGTCTCACGCCGGAGCGCTTACAGGCCGATGGATGAACCCAGCAATGGCGTCGTCAGTTACATCGGTATAGTAGACACAGATGTTGGTGTGTCTGGATATTGTCACTATAACATTTGAATATCAAGATATTTGCAATTTAACAGTCTACCACCATCCGCAGCCGCGGTTTTATTATGAAAATCTTTAACACTAAGATATAACAAATCCTAAATTGTGTAACACATTTAAAAATATTAATCTTGACGTATCAGTTCTACCATTATCTATTGATAAATATGAGAATGTCTGTTATCAACAAGGATACTCTTATAAAAGTTGAACATTTAGAGATTACCAGAATTTGCATTAAGCATCATGTCGGATCAAATAATATTTAGTTTGTTAGTCATTTTATTAAATATTTTTCAAAATGTTCAAGGCACTTCACGAATTGACCCCTTAGTCGATTCCAACGTAGGCTTAATCCGGGGTTTGAGAGCAACTGATGGAGAATACTCCATGTTTATGGGAATACCTTATGCAACAGTAGACCCTGCTAATCCTTTTGGGGTGAGTAACTTATTTTTTTATGTAGGAAGAAATCCTACATCGGTAACTCACAGCGCCATAGGGAACGATGGGGTGTCAGACTCCTACTGACTAAAAAAACCTACGAGATACCGTCTGTCGCACTATGGAGTGACCCGGGATCAAACAAGCCAAGCACCATGCCACCCCGGTGACAAGGCCCAACGCGAACGCCATGGCCGCGACGACAGCCCGGTTAAGCTGCCTACCCGTCTACCGACCCAATGTGCAATGGAAAGTCAGATCCCCAGCCAAGGGGTCGCCCCTTCTGGCCACCACCCAGATTGATTTTTTAACAAGGTTTTCTCCCTCTCCCGCCGCCCGAAGGCCTCCTCTCTCTCACTTTTTAACACGGATTCCTTTCACAATAACATTTAAACGAGGATTTTTCTGTCCCTCCGCCCGAAAGCTTTCCGTCTGTTTTTTAACGAGGTTGTCGCCTCAACACCCGTAACTTTTTAACTTGTTTTTTTCTCATGGTGACTTTTTATCGAGGTTTTCTAACTCCCGCCGCCCGAAGACACACCTGCCTGTAACTTTTTTACATGGTTTTCTGCCACGGCAACTTTTTAAGGAAGTTTTCTCTCTCTACTTTGGACTGAGTACCTACCTGAATTTAATATCTCAATTATTATATGTTTGTATATCAACAAAGATTTTTATATTTCATTTTATAGCTGTATTTAATCCTTATGTAACTACGTGTACCAGGCAGAAACCATATTATTAATTCGTTAAGATCTATCTATAATTTAAATGATATTCGCAACTTTTGAGATGAAATTCTTTATGAAGGAGCATCAACTGCAAAAGCCAAAGACCAACATTCAGTCTGTGCTAATGAAGATATCATACTTTATTTATAGTAAACATATTAAAGAATCTGTTATAATTTACTAAAAACTAAGTAAAACGGTATGTAACAGTGGTTAAATTTATGCAAATATT
>JAQQSE010000358.1:0-29207 GCA_035772565.1 Antheraea assamensis
TGAAACAAACGGTGTTGTTTTTAATTTTCATTATAATTAAAAATATATTAAACATCAAATAACTTTTTGAATCTAATCTAGTCTAATCTAATCTAATCTAGACGTCAATGATTTCTGAAAAAACTATAGTGCGTATCCGTCACAATGTTTATTTTAACTGATACATCACGTATAGCTGCTTTAGTCAACACAACGTGTAGACTTCATTCATACTATCAAAGTAAAATTCTTTTAACGTAATTACGTCACCAACAAGATATAGCCGCGATAAGCCATGCCTTCGCGACCGTTAGCTAACTAGACGGTTGGCGCGAAATTTAATTTAACAAGCCGCGGGAAATTCTACCTTAATAATTCGATTATTTTCTTGTTTGTAACATATTAAGACTTAATAAATACCCCAGTTTTGCACAGGCATAATGTACTAACGATGAATTATAAGTACGCAATATTTATAGATTACCAAAGACATACAAGTTTTGTAGTAACCTTCACCCAATACTAATTTAGTTATGCATAATTTTAAAATTATCATATCTTCTAAGTCATTCATGCAAACAATATGCCAAGATGGACAATTTAAACATTCTATACCAATATATACCAGTTATATTTAGTTACCTAGATATACATAATTGGATAAGGATTCATTTATTTCATTATCAAATACAACATACACAAAATAAAAGTATAAAATGCGTCGTGGTGGTCGAGTGGTTTGACCAGTGGAATACCAATCCGATGTCCGGCAAATCCGGCATATACCAATGAATTTTTCTGAATTCACGAACAATTACTCATTCAAATTGGTGACACTATCGGTTAACTGTGAAGGAAAACATCGTGGGGATATCTGAATCTGAGAAATGTTCTTTTAGTACCTCTGTATGTGGAAAACATAGAACTATGGATTTCTCAGAGTTTAATTAAAATCACCAATACATCGTGGGCTGGCGTAGTGATTGTGGCCATGCCTTCAATCAGAATGAAGCCATTCGCCTTGTAGTGTGTCTCTTACAGGCTGATGATAACAAATTACTTTATAATAATTTGTAAAAGATAAAAAGTTCACTTTTTGGTTACCTTTATGAAATAGATCATTGATTTATATGAATATAATATACATATAATATTTCAAATATTAGTGAAAACCGTATCACAATCTTTTGCTTTGATAATTCAGAGGAGCTAAAAAAACACAGATAAACGCTTTGTTCTTTAATAGTTGTTTATATGCTATATGTTTCATTAAAAACAAAATTTTAGACTTAAATTTATTGAAGTAATTTTTAAATAAACTTCATTTTTACTTTTACAACTTTTCTTATATGTTTGAGGACAAATTTGTAAGTAGCGTCAAATATCTAAAAAATATTGTAGACGTTATTTCAAACTGTGAACCCTAAACATTGAAAAATATACGATGTACGTAATTAATTATTTGCATAAAACTAAACTTAGAAAAAATCATTTCAGAAAGTCACTCAGACATTTCAGATTCTTATCTAATTACTATCCACTTACTTTGATTATATATGCCAAAAAAAAAATTAATACATTCTCTTGACTTTTAAAGGATTTACCTTGTAACCACAATATTGACTGATAATAAATATTCATGTGTTCAAAAGCATAAATACTTTAAATATATAGTGCGTCTGCCACACGACACTCATAGAGACTTGGTAAAAGATTTTGAAACTGTTTTAGTAAAGCCGTGAAGGCCTATGAGGCTAATAAATTAGTTAGCTTCGAAAAAAATATTTTCAAACTGAAACAAGAAGCTAACCTGGCGAACTTATAAAATGAGCTGCCACATTGCTATAGTTTCAGCAGGACATTTTCCTTCGAAGTACTCACTGACGTGGTATTTGAATACGCGAGTGATGAGAGTGATGAGTCAGCTCCGCGTGTTTTATTATAATTTGTTATTTAGTAAGTACCTATGACTACGTTGTTTACTAAAATGTAATGATTATATGTGATTGCACAAAGTCTATTCCCAAATCTATTTACTGTTAGATAAAACTTTTACTTAATATTCCCTAAATTTAAACGTTACTATGTGTATTGATATTGATAGTGTTGTGAAACAAAACAAGTTGTGCAGCAAAGCAAATAAAACTTATAAATTATGTATCATAAATTTCAATAATATATAAGTAGTCCGATTTTTTTTTACTTACATCAATTTAACATTTGTTTGTTTCAGTATACTAAAATCTCAGAGCGTAGCTGTATCATATAAGATGTAAGAAAAATATTATAATCGTCAATGAAAAGTGTTGTTTCTTTTCGAACTGACTACACTGTTGGTCTGGCAAGGCCTCTACAGTTTTATCGGACAACTAAAGGGAGCGCTAAAGGCACTCACCTGATTTTATATAGGCAACCATCACAGGGGCGCACGGTGCGCCTGGTCTTGAATTGTCACCGAATATCCCGAGTCGAACTAAGCTAACTGTTATTTCATATAAATATGAATTTGTGAAATATAGACGTGTACCATGCTCTATATCTGACTATTAAAACTACTACTAAAACTGACTAGTAAATTAATGTAAACTAACTCCGTTCGAAAAAGGGATAAAAACAAATCCAAGCAATATGTGAATCTACATGTGTGTATGTGCACGTGTGTGGGGTGATCTGTGTTGTGTTGTAATAACTAGTGTTTGAAAATTTATTCAGTGTCACTATATTTGCGCAAGCAACGTGCTCGAGGGCACCATTCCGGAGAATCAGACCTCGGCTTGAGGCAGCTGCTGAGAGAGGCCTAGGTATGTGTGCTGGGGCAAAATTCACTATATGTGATTACTTGGACATGAGCACGCACACGCTCTGTTTCCAGGGACGTAAGGGTACTGAAAATTAGCTAACGAAATTTCTTCAGGAGGATCAGTGAAAATAAATCGCGGACGTCTTTTGCACCGCGACGCGTCGGGTACGGTGTTATAAGTTGCGGCGGATACCACCTAACGAACTGGGATGATACATAGCGCTATCGAAAAAACTAGTTGTGAGTGTTTTGACGTACTCCCAAATAGACGGCATCTCCAGGTCCCTATGGAGGTTGACTCTCCGGATGTATTACAGGGTACCCACCGCTTTACGTAGAAAACAGTTCTATAGCTTTTGTAATATTTCAAAGTTATACCTTGACATATGCGCGAGAACAGGACAGCTATATGTCAGAATAGGATGAATACACATCTTATACAAGGTAGTCTTATGTCTGAGGGATATTTTACTTTTTGAGCATATTAACGGATGTAAACGACCCAAAACCTTTGCGGTTTTGTTTCGCACTCTTTCTACATATGCTTTAAAAGATAGGTGCCTATCTAATGTAACTCCGAGATATATGACCTTAAGGGCCCAAGAAGTCTCGGTTTCGTATTGCCTGAGGAGCTTTAGATTCTTAGGTCCCGGACGATTTACGGGGTCGAAAAATATCGCGATGCTTTTTTCAGGATTGAACTCTATTCTCCATTGACGATACCATTCACGGAGTGTGACGATGGCCCGATTGATTCAATTTCTAAGAAAGTCCGGCCACCAACTGGCAGCGTATATAACTGTATCATCAGAATAGCAACCTAATTCGATCCCCGGGGACCGGTGTGCCAGACCTTATCGAAGGCCTTGGCGACATCGAAAAAGACTGCTATATTGCGTTTCGGTATAGGTTTATGCGGGGTGACCTTTTTTCGTGGATTTTCGTTAAATTTAGAAAAAATGTACTCCGTGAGGTGGTGTACTTGATTCGTATATGAGTGCTTAGCGAGAAATTGCCGTATTGAAGATACAGACCAGGGGAACTATGATGTGGTCAAGAAGGACCCCATCAGGACCTGGGGATTATCTAAGCTTGAAACGCTTGATGGCGGCCGACACTTCATCGAAACTAACCGGGGTTACGGTATCCGCTTAAAGAGACGTGAGAGAACGTTCTAACGGTTGTTTGTTCGATCCGATATGGACAGGGTCGGTGTTAGCAGTGTTCGGAGAACATTACTCCTCTAAATTCGCGGTAAGATATACCGCTTTGTCGATACTTTCGAACGTGGGAGGAAATCCAGGACTTATTTCTAACGGGAGCATGGGTGCATTAAGATCTGATTTGAATCTACGTACTATTATCCAATACGTCACGTGGGACGGCTGGATCTCCTCCAGAAGTTTGTCCCACCTGGCGGCTCAGATTTCTGAAATACGAGATCTAACTAGTTTACGTAACGAACGTAACCGATCACGATAATTTACAGACGGGTAAGTGTCATAGGCTTGAGTCATGGCATTCTTTTCCATGATCAACGCTCTCACGTTGTCGAGGAGTATAGAGCGACGATCGTTCACCGCTTGTACCTCTTTCGAGGTTTCCCTAACGGCGGTCTGAACAAAGTCAACCAGGGAATCGATAGTCTGTTCCGCGTCGGCTTTAGACACCAACGCGCCCAAGATTCTATGTAAGCTATCCGAGGAGGGATTATCTTTTAAATATCTACTGAGCTTCGCGTAATCAGCTACGCACGCGGGCTGACACTCGATATGGGAATTCGAACCTAGCTGTTATATCACGGGGTGGTGGTCTGAATTCAAATCATGTACAACTTGTATGAGCAGTATCGGAAGCGTGACATTCTTTAAAAGTGCTACATCTATTAGTGTCGGACGACAGTGATTCGAATATTGAGTGGGTTCCAGCGGGGCTACGATGTCAAAAACGAGATCGCTACATTGCTCGTCGAGAATTTGCCCGTTGCGAGAAGTACTCGGACTGTTCCAGAAAACGTTTCCACTGTTGAGGTCCCCGACTATGATGACCGAGTTTCCTCGCGCGAACATCGCCTCTAAGTGGGACTTGAGAAGCTCTCTATTCGGTGAAAGATATGCTATAGATACCCTTCACACTGACACTTCCATATTAGAAAGAACGGGCGTCTCTATCGGCATACACTACAACGAACATTTATAATAAAATAAAGTGCCGCCCCCGCGGGTGATACGATCGTTTCTGACTATATTATAATTCGCGATCCGGGGATTGCCCATTTTCGGTTTTGTAGGTAGTGTTTCCTAAACTATAAAGAAATATCTATTTGTCTATCGCGTAAAAAATCGGTTACTAAGTCGCGTTGTGTATGGAGACTTCTCGCGTTAAGAAACAAAATACAAAGACCGCGTGGTTTTATTTTATTTAACGCAGCGAGCTTTATTTATTACTATTTACGGAGGCGCGGGCGAGGCGTCGTGTCATCACGACAACGCCTGGGAATGAAGAGAGCACGTTAAGGAAGCCAATGTCCCTATTACTATTAATTATTTTATTGAACGCGACGATCTCCTCAATATCGTGTTCAAGCAGGACCTGTGTCAGCCAATCGATGCTGGGAATTAAGAGAGCACGTTAAGGAAGCCAATGTCCCTATTACTATTAATTATTTTATTGAACGCGACGATCTCCTCAATATCGTGTTCAAGCAGGACCTGTGTCAGCCAATCGATGCGTGACTGAGATTGAGAAAACGTGGACAGCCAGGGTAGGCATCGCTCTCTGTGGCTGGGGCTGCGTCTGAGGCTTGAGAACCTGAGGTTATGCCTTAAAGCCCAGTGGGCTACGGAGGCCCGCCAGGACTGGAGGGCGAGCGGCACAGAGGGTGCCTCGCGTGGCGTGGGAACTGGCGCTACCGGGATACAGGAGGTACCCGGCAAGTCAGGGAAGGCCTCCACGGATTTGAGAGCTTCGGCTTGTCTCGCTTGGTGGGGACGTTGTGTGCGCAGCGCGTGGGGGACTTGCCATAGGTCGCAAGGTGACCCACGTTACCTCAGAGGACGTGGCTCGTAGGCTCGAGAGTGTCGGGAGTGCGTGCGCACTCCTTCGTAGGGTGGTCTAAGCACTTAACTCTAAGCACTTAACGCACCTGGGACAAAGATGGTAGTTTGCATGCTGAGTGACTATAACTGTGACAGTTATGGCACTGCGACGGAGTATGGGACTTGCAAGGGGTTTCAACGGTGATGCCGGTGACACCACAGACAGAGGTGAGGCCGAAAATGGTCTTACCCTCCTGTGATCGGTCAAGGACGACCAGGATATAAGGTATCCTATGTACCTCTCGGAAAGGAAAGTCTTGCTCCTTAAGGGAGCCTGAGAAGTCATCGGTCGATATCTCGACCGGAACACGTCTAACTACGGCGCAAAGGAGGCGCCCTTCCTCGAGCGCGAAAGTGAAATAAGCGAGCTTCCTCTCTGGGAGAAGAGAAATAAGCTTAGACGGTGGTCAGTGGTGGACGAGACTTTTACTTGAATACCTGTGGGAGTATTCAAGGTGGATGTGTACCGGATATTCTTTTCGTTTAACCAAGTAGATATTGTAGATGACTTGTCTTGTATAGTAACGGGGGCGGGGTGCGGGGCTTCTTAGCCTCAGCTACAAAACGCGTAGCATGGGCTTGGAAGCTACCTAAGCCAGCACGCATGTGAGATGAGACGGATGCAATTACACCCTCTACTAGTAGTATCATAGTTATCGGGACTTCCGTACCCGATTCTGAATCTGAGGCGTGTGACGTGACGGTAACGGGCAGTTGCCGCTTTCGGCTTAAGTTTGTAAAATCATCGTTCGTGATTGCGGGGGTCACGCTGGTATCAAGCTCCATGTCAGAATCAGGGCTAGAGCTCGACATGGGAACTTCAAATACTCCTGTATCTACCGGTATCTCCTGGAATAAAGGTGGCGCCAATGACGCGAAAGAAATCGTGGTTGCTAGACGGGGAACGCACATAATATTATCCGATGACGTTAACGAATTCCGTGAATAACGATGGGGCGCGAGTAGCGACAAGATATCGCAGCCTATCGAACTGTTCCTGTAGTGACGCCATGCCGTGGTTTAACGGAAAAACGACGACAAAACAAAAGAGGGTGCGCAAAAACGAATTCTCGGAACGCTCCACGCACTTGTTGTCACAGTTAATGTTAACACGCGGGTCGCACTAAAAAGTGCGGTTTACGATCACACAAACAATCGCACAAAACACTTTAAACAGGTGCGTTTCTCGGAAGTAATTGAAGTTCAAAAACACAATAGTAGTAAGCGATGAATCACTCGATAGTACTACTCACCTAAACGACAATTTATTAGTTCACGAAACAACATCTGGTGCGCATCGGACACGTCCTTACGTGATGGCTACTGGATCGGAACTCCATGAAAAGTGTATTAAAATTCATTACTTACTTTACAAATAAAGGTACAGCAAAGATACGAAAAATTACTTTGTTTTATATATTGTATTTATAGATTCCAGCGGGCCTCAAAATATAATTATTTTATTATCACCTGCATAACTTTCAAGTATTAAGAGTGACAGTGGAATTCAGAATTTATTAAATGAAGTAATTTAATATCATGTATATGTAAATATTTTGAATTATTCTAAAGTAACTGATAAACTGACAGCGGAAACGTAGTACATAGTTCGATCATATTGTTATGTCATAGACACAACGGAATGTGTTAGGGTCATTGAACATTCGCCTCGGTAAACGCTTTTGATGTAATGCCGATACCAACCAAAAATAACCATCGTTCGTGTTGCGGGTGGCGGCAATGACCGAGGGGGGGGGGGAGCATTGCTCGGGAGCAGGGCAACGGACATTGCATAATGTGTTAGTAGAAAATACGTTCTTGTGCTGGGTGTCCCTTGTTGTTATGCGCTAGACATTAATTCTTCTCATTTTACTTTATGTTATTAAGATATATGTGTACTTAATTACCTCTGGGAATATTACGAATATTTGGTATGAAATGGTAATAAATATAATGAAATGTATGCTATGACTATTATGAAATCAATAAATAGATTTATATACATATTGTCCAGTATCCGTGAATTGCTTTGCGTGAAAATGTTTCTTTCTCTCTGTTATCTTCTTCGTTTCTGGATAGATTGTGAACGGTTTTTTAAATTATTTATTGTATATTTCTCTTTTACTGTTCAGGAAAGTAAAAAAAGGTTAAGTATATCTACACAAACATTTTTTTTATATCGTGTAATACTAAACCTGTCATATCTTATAAGACAATCATAGAAAATTGTGCGATGCACAATATTATCGTTATTAAATACCCAACATAACCATAACATTGAATTATGTGATGCTTACACCGATAATAATTGGATTATTCAATAACAATTAATTATTATATTGATCTAAATACCGTTGCAAATAACCCGTTTTTGTTTGATAATATTTTGAAGATAAAACAGATACTGGGGCTAAACTTTCCTGAATCAGAGAAATATAAAAAAGTGTCTTAACGTTTGTCATATTGTATACAGAGAGAGTATTTTATTTTAAATTCGTGGCTTATATGAATAATAGTTTTCGGAACAATTAAGTGTACTCATATTATAATAACAAATCTATCAAAGTTTATTGAAATAACGTCAAAGATTACCCCCGCGTTTCTCAAAAACGACACTGACATGCTTTTTGGCGATTTTCGCGGGGTTTAGACATGAATTTTGACGCCTACTTCAAAGGCACGGTCGTTGAACATACTGTATTTAGCCGTGCCTAATACATCATAATGTGGTGTAATTATGCAATGTGGTCCTATATTTTGTCTATATTGCTTAAATAATAGAGATACATTTTGAATGTTTCGAATCGTTATATAATTAAATCTCTTTCAATATATATAGACATCGGTGATAGAAAACTACTCCTTTTAAAGAACTTTGTATTCCATTGTAAAGATATCTACACTTAACAGTTTGGCAAATGTTATAACTATTGGCGATTGGTCCCGGGAAGATATTTAATTGATACTTGGGTATGCAGGTGGATACTAAAGTAATAATATTCTGAAGCCTGCTACTATTTATAAATATTACAGAACAAAGTTATTTCTCAGCTATCTGTATTTTCCAAGTTCTTCTACACTACGTAACAAATTTAGATACAGCTTTCACCATCGTTTAGAGATTGTCTTCTGCTAATATAACATGGCTAAATGTAGCTTTTAGTATATTATGAATTGTTTTTTACTGGCTGAGTAGCAGTAAATATTACATTTTGATAAAAAAAATTGTTTAAATTGGTATAGAATCAGTGAATAGATTTATTCAAACACTAGCTAGTGCGCTCGCGACTAGGGCATGCAATATTCATCTGATTATATTATTCGAGTTTTACGAATACCACTATCAGTACTATTAGACTTTTAAGAGTTTTTCGAATACCTTTGTATTATTGAATATCTAAAACGATGAATATGCTGTAAGTCTTGTTTCATAACAATCATACCTATAATTGCCTTAACACGATTACCTAGATACATATTGACAACATAATAATTGACTAAAATTTTTTTTGAGAACTGGCTTTACGCTGTTGGCATGAGAGGCCTTCACAGCTTTACCGGACTAAAAATTAACTAACATGTAAAGATTGCCAAATACATGTTAGTCAACTAGCATTTCCTTTTAAAATGTGTAGCTTAAACCTGTGCTTTATGCTCAAACATAAAGCACATTAATGAGTATTGCAGCAAGAACAACACAGAAGTCATAGTTTTAAATATTTAATAAGTACTCTCATCAATGATTTCCTTGGCGTGACATACTAGAAAATAAATCAAATTTGAAGGCAATAATCATGACAAAGAAATATAACAAAATTACAAATTTAATTATTAATAAGAACACATGCTTCGTAGTTTAAAAACATATTGTGTCGATATTAGTACAAATTGATACATACAATATTTATTGACTAAAATTATTGCATTATCTTTCTTTGTAAGGGCGATTGATGTTAGGAAGTTGTATATTGTTTTACTTGAGACTCACATGTGATTTATTATGTTACAAGTTAAGAGTGCCGGTGATAGTAAAATGTTCGTTCTTGTCCTCTCCAGCTATATTGAATGACAAAGTTCCTCAGGGTTATGTAGGTGTATAGTTCTTTTACATTAGGATTGTTCAACTATTCGAAGATCTCGAATACTTTGGCCAGCATTATTCGAATAGTAAATATGGGCGAATACCCGAATAAAATGAATACTCAAATAGTATGCCTTACCCGCGACTTCCTTCTAATGAAATTGTTTTCTTTTTTTGTATTTATGGAAAATACGCGTCTGAATTTTATTAAAAGCGATTTTTTTTCGTAATTGTAGTTAGTGTTTAACATGTTTACTTATTTCGAATTACCTCTGTTTAATTTTATTATGGTTGCTTTGATCCTATGGAAAAACGTAATAATTAATAGTTTATATAAAAATTTTAAAATACATATTTTCTAAGTCAATTCGAAAACACTTCAGTAGTTTATGAGGTTAGAACAAACAAACAATAAACATTTTAATTTTATTCATACTATCACCCCGTCACAACTACCTACGCGTGCATCACAAGTATCTAAAGGATTTGGATTCATTATATAGACTTTCATATTTACAGTTCAATGAAGCTGTGTTAATACCTTTCAACATTTTTTTTTTTTTGTGGCGTGTAATATTAAATCACGATATCGACTTACGATATAAATATAATAATAAATTTTGTTCAATGTCCCGATTTTAAGTTTATTTTGCAACATTAACAACGATAAAATTACTAGTAATACGTTTAAAAACAATAAAATAGATCTATGTTTTAGTAACATAAAACAAAGAAACAAAAATAATTAGTATATAAAAAGCGAGCGGAGCCACGGACAAATTCTAGCATATTTATGTATCAAAATAAAAAAAAAACCATCAAAATATTTCGAATACGCACTAAGCTTTTCAGATAATTATTGTACTAGTAATATTTATTGTCACAAAACGTAATAAAAACAAACGAATATTGATTGAATGAGAAAACTTCTAAAACCATAATAAAATTGGACATTATTGGTACAATTTACTAGTATTGCATTAAATTTTAAAATCATTATTATTAGGAGCGATATAAATCACAAATTATAAGACGACGTATCAATAAGGCCCCAATAAAGGGTCCCGATTGACAATAGTAAAATAAAAGTGTACTTTATGACGTGGACATAAGAGATATAATCGTAAATTTGGGACATTAATTGTCCTTACTGTGTGTGACCTTGTGCGAGAGCAACGTGATGTGCTGTCCCTTTCATACCTATAGGTGATCAAATATTGTTTGCTTTTTCGTACGCCGCCATAACTTCAGTTGAATACTTTTTTGTTATATGCTTTAAATATGCTAGTATTTGAATATAATTTCACCTAATATTAAGTGACGACGTGGCTTAAGATGGTAAGCTAGTAAAAACGTTGAAATGGATTGGCTCTCAACTGCAGCTGCTGGACACATCTGTAGGTCTTTGATGGCAAATTTCTAATTCGAGGTTGACCAGAGCATGATCAGATGGGCATTATAATATACCTGACTTTTATCCTACAAAAAATCCGGTATGTTGCTGGAGTTGGAATCTACACCGAGCAACGCGATATCTAAGCACGTCTACCATTAAGTCATCATCGTTTTAAAATAAATAATATCGGCCAACAAGTAATGTACAGCAACTTCTATAAGTTGTAATGAATTGCGTAAAAATAGTGATAAATTACTGTAAAAAAATAATTATTCCGGCTATAAAATTGCCTAAACCAAATTTGTCTACTTTGAAATTAGATTTATTGAGTGAAGAGTACGGATATAATATACCGCACTGCTCTGCGTAGGAAGTTTGGCAACATCGCATTGTTTTAGGAGTTACCAGAATCCGTTAAATAAAAGATAATAATTAGTATATCCAGACGCTATAGGATTTGAAGTGCGGGTGGGAGTGCCGAGAGTTTGCCATGTCGTCAGTGATATACGTATAATTATATATTAACAGGTTATAATATTTTGGAATAAAAAGTCGTTTTCATACGATTAAATTAATTAATTAACCGACATTCGCAGAGATTTTTCTTCTACCTAAAGTAGAAGTGCCAGACGTCAGTATGTTAGCATATATAAGGACGGAAATTCATTCCCGGGATGTATATATATATATATGTATATATATATATACACATTTTTGTATATTTCAATTAGTTGTAACTAGTTAAATTTAAAAATCTTGTCTCGCTCACTTTAATATGTATTCAAGCTGCACTAGATTTTAAAATCATTTATATTTAGATTTAGAACTAAGTCAGAAAAAGTGTGGACCAAGGGTCTGCAGAAAAAAAAGTCAAATTGAAAACTGGCTTTTTAACTCATCTCCGTCGTTATAGGTTGGGCCTTAGGAGGCTATAAATATATAAAAATAAATTATCATATGTATATAACCGATTTACTTCAAGATGGCTGCACCGCACCTATTTCACTAATTCTTTTTTGGTTGCGTGTGTAAAGACACGGACACGGTTTATATCTAAATGTTAGTAAGATCGTACGGGATAGTGAAATATTAGGCTTCAAAACTCCAAATAAAAATTGAAAGAGCCAGAAGACACTAGGAAAACTTCAAAAATATTGACAGATTGATTTTCAGTTGTTCTGTTGCCATTTTATTTCATTACATGGTAGTACCGTAAATAGAATAATTGATTTAATTTCCTTCTTTAGTAACAATAATATAGTAACAATAATTGACTAACTGTCAAAGACCTTTATTTCGATCACAAAGTACACGGTAAGCCTACAATACGATTTGGCTCCTAAATGCAAATGGCAGAATACAGCGCAGAAGCGTGCCAACAAATTTTGATTTATTTACGAAGTAGTTACAATATTTTTTTCTGTAATACTACTCTTATCTAAGGTCTCCTAGCGCAGAGGTACTAGGTAGTAAGTTCTACTATTAAACCGAGAGGTTGCGTGTTCAATTCCCACTTATTATTCAGTTTTGTGTGATAAAGACAATTTACAACTTCGTGTTTGTTAGTAAATATCTATCTATACACGTATGTATAACAGATGTTTAGTTAAGATAGTACAAGCCATGGTTCATTGCGAATTCAATGCACGTGTGAAATTGTGTCCTTTATTAATTTGTATTATTTAACCTAACTCATCGACATTCAGTTTCAGAGTTCGCATTTACTGCTTCAAATCTTTTCTTCTCTTTTCCAATGAACAGGTTTGTCATTGTCTTCTTACCCTTATCCTACCTTAGTAGGGTCGGCACAACACGTTTATCATGTTGTGATGTATGATTTGGCTTAATTTTTACGATCGGCTGCGTGCACCTCACATCAATCCTCCTTGGGATTGTGTTGTAGTACCACTATATGTGCAAAAAAATTTTCTTCATTTACTACAATAATGTGGGCTGAAGAGATAATTATGTTAGTTGAATCCTCGAGGCATAAAGTATTTTGACATTATGTAACATTTCTATATAGTGTTGTTATGAAGATGTTTAATGTAATATAAATGGGTAAGGCCGCCAAAATTATTATTTTTTTTCTTCTCATTATCCAAATATTTTCCTTTTCTACATGCAGTAAGTATATTATTAGAATAATAAACAACGCCAATAAATTACTTTTTTTTTCTTTTTTTTTTATTTACGTGGGGATGGATACCCTTATGGATACCCATCCTCCCGGGGAAGAGAATGGGTTATGTCCGACTCGCACGGACTAAAACCCCCACGGTGTACCGGCCACCGCTTTAAGTTTGGGTGGCATGGGACCGTGCTGAGCTATCACCATGCCGCCCCCAGCGGTCAGCCCGGCGAAAGATGGCCGCCGGGCTCCGTCCTTATAGGGAGGTACACTGGGTACACGACCAGCTACCTCCCCTCGTCCGCCGAACCTGTGCAATAAGGAGATGGGCCCCCCGGACCATCCCCTCAGGTCCAGCTACGGAGGTGGAAGAAGGCGAGCAAACCGGTCCTCCTTTGGCGGAGACGGCCGCTAAGAGGGACCGCCTCTCGGGCCCTCTCCGCCGCCTCCTTCTGCGAGATGTCCTGCTCGCAGAAGGAGGCCATCGCCGTTCATGCGTTTTCGCTGCCGAGCAACGAGAAAATGGGGCTCGAACCGCCAACGCCCGTCCAGGGCACCGTCCAGCCTGATACGGGTACCCTCCACCATTTATATGGGCCCCAGGTGGTGGCCCTCGTCGAGGCCCATGAAATAGCAGGGCCTCGGTCTTCTCAAAGGCCACCCTGAGGCCCAACCGCCATATGCGCCCGACCACGAGGGTAATGGCCATCGTGGCCAGGCGCTCCACTTCATCCCACTTCTCTCCCCGGGCTACGACTAGGGTATCGTGCGCGTAGCATATGAGGCGCGCTCCGTACGGGAGTGCGCCCCGGAGCACCCAGTCGTAGCCCAGGTTCCACAGGAGTGGGTCCAAATCCGACCCCTGTGGAACCCACATCTCGTTTTCCGCCGAACCATTCTCCCGGCGCTGTCCACATAGGCGACCTCCCTATCCTCCAGGTACGCCTCCAACAGCCGCCTCAAGTAAGGGGGCACTCTGAAATACCGGAGTGCCTACCTTATAATTGCATGCGGCAGGCTGTTAAAGGCGTTAGCGATGTCAAGGGACACCGCCAGAACCCTCTCTCCCTGGGAGGTCGCCTCTGCGGACAGAGACTTCAGGAGGGTCAGGGCGTCTATCGTAGAACACCCTGCCCGGAAACCGTACTGCGCGTCCGCTAAGTTTGGCCCCGCCCCCTCTAGGTGCCGGACGACTCGGGAAGCAATTACTCTCTCCAGTACTTTCCCGGTGTCATCTAGCAACACGAGGGGTCGGTACGCGGACGCGCAGTCTGGGGGGCGGCCTTCCTTCTGCAACAAGTACAGCCGCCCCTGCTTCCAGGGCTTCGGAAACTGCCCAGCCGACAAGCACTACGCCAATAAATAACTGGTATTATCAAATTTAACATAAGGTAATGTTGTGGTCGAACGCTACAATCTATGAAGCACAAAAAAACATGAAAATCATCATAACCTAACCACCACACTGTCGCACAAAAATGCACACACAAAAACACAAAACAGTGTTTCGTACCGCCGCGCCGATAGAGTTTACAATTTACAAACGATTCCAAATGTGCGAGCATGTTCCGGGCAAGTGACCGATCATCACCGATTTTTTACTTAAAAATTTCTAAAATAATTTTACCTACCCCCCAACCACTTTATGCCCGCACCACATATATACACAATCATAAACTCATTTGTTAATTACCAACATAAAATTTGTCAGAATATCTGTCGTATAACCAGTGAAGTGCAGGCGACAAGGTGGGTTATTGTTTTATTTCCGTGTCGATGGGTACCGGGTGAACTCGCCCCCTCTAGCGCTCGTGCGAAACAACCGATTAGGCAATTGGGGCATTGTTGATTGTAAAATAATATTCCAATAATTTTCCACGTGAAATTATTGTACACACTACGTCATGTTAACTTGACAAAGTCATATCCAAACATTAGCTGTATTCGCAGCTTAACTCGCGTGAATTACGCACACGTCGTTAACATGTTTTTATAGTAAAACTAGCGGCCTGCTCCGGCTTCGCAAGGGTATAAAATATATAGCTTATGTCATTCACTGAAAAAATGATTAAAATCGATCCAGTAGTTTTGATTTATTCATTACTGCCCGTGGCCCGCACGTGTTAAATTTGGAGTAACTTCAAAAATAACAGTATTTCTCCAGTATTTAATTTATGTTAATATACATATAAACCTTCCTCTTCAATCACTCTATCTATTAAAAAATACCGCATCAAAATCCGTTGAGTAGTTTTAAAGATTTAAGCAAACATAGGGATATAGGGACAGAGAAAGCGACTTTGTTTTAGACTATGTAGGGACTATTTATATACTACATCGTTTATTTTACATCCAATCCTAAATAGCATTTCAAATGCGAATATGTGTGTTATGCTTTCAAGCCTTAACTAATCAACTGATAAAATTTGACATACACATTGACAGAGGTACAGAAGAGAACAGGGAGTACCTTTTACACAGGAAAAAGTACTATTATTGAGGTATATTCCAAATCTACAATAAAACCTCTTTTACATAGTATTTCATATCCAACCGATGGCTTGCAAACTTTTTATATCCTTCATCACATCACAAAATTTAAAATTAACTTTCCAATTTTATATATATATATATTTAGGTTTCATTAATTGTTAAAGCAAGTTCAATTTTCTGTCAGTTGGGATTTATTTTTTCTGTGTCAATTTTGATTTCTCACATATAAGTAAGCTCTCCCCTTATTAATTTTTTATTTATTAACATGACATAAAATCCGTTACATAAGTACAATATACTATAAAAATGCTAGTATTTTTACTCAGTTCAAATAAAAAAATAAATGTAATTGATTTATACTACAAGTGCCGCATTGTATCACAACATTATACAACCATCGATACCCAGTGCTTCAGGAAAGGACCATCGTATATATCAACCACTGTTTTCAATTTTCAGTTGAGACTGTAGCGAAGTATACTTAGAATGAATGCCGCTCTTTTACACATAATTGCGCATAAAAAAACAATCAACCCGCGTATGTGATAACATTCCAGAAGCGGTACGGAATCGCAGTAGCCCCAGGAATAACCAAAAGATGTTATTATATTGAAAACGCAAAGCCTTGATAGTCTTTTGACTGTAGCTAACCCATGAGCTGCATTAAGCTACTTTGACTTGATAAGATTCCTCAAAACACGACATAAAAAGTGTTTTTTTTTTAATTGCATACTTTAAAATGCATAATACATCTTATATACCTTCTAAGCTTTAACTTACTTAAGATTCCACTGCTAATTATTCAGCTTTGTATGACAGATAAATACTTACAAACTATTAAGCAAGTTCCATCAATATAACTTAATGATACTTTTGTTGCCGAATACACTTTAGGGTTTTATACATATAACTAATGACGACCGACTTAAGTAGACTTGTTGAAATCAAATATGTCCGCTTTCGAACTATCTTTTAATAATATGAAATTAGACATTATTTATTATTTAAATTAGGTCCTAATTTACGAAAGTGTAATCCTATCACGTGTACAGAATGTTAACCCATTGGGAAAAGTGACAAGCAGCAAGTGAATTATTTTGTACATGTACATAATTAGAGTAAAAAGTGTAGGTCAGAAAGTACGTCAAGCGAGAACGCAGCTGGCAGGTGACATGACATCAGGAACCAAGGAAAACATTAAATACTTAGGCAGGGATTGTTTTGACCATATAATATTATAAATGCGAATGTGACTGTGTGTATTACGCTTTTACACCTTAACTACTTTACCGATCATCATGAAATTTTGAAAAAAATGAACAGAAAGAAATTATTTTTGTGGTATAGGTCAAATCTGCATTCACGTGAGCGAATCAGCGTGCAAAACCTAGTTTTTATATAAAACTTTTTGGATAGAACTCTACTTCTTTATCACTGCCTGTTAATGTTGAAAGTCTTCATTCAATTTCCAGAATATATAAATATACTGAAACTTTTTAGTTGAGCATTTACTTGAAAAACGAAGCTTACGAAACCTTCTCGTTGAGAGTTCTTTCAATATTTAATTTCGGTTTAGCGAGTGCTAAGTCCTCCGCCATCTTTGCAAATATTTACTACCTTTTAAGGGCAAAAAACTAATTTTAGTTAGTTATACATCTATATTTCGAATCGATGATGGCTCAGTTAGTGGTGTGTTCAGAGACAGTGTCGAAAGACGTAAGTTCGAACCCTAGCAACTAAGTCGGAGCTTTCGATAAAGGAAAACATCGTGATGAAGCCATAAGCTTTTCTAAGTCCCCCTGGCGAACTTTCACCTCAGGTATAAAATTTGTTGCCAAGCACCTGTTTGTGTGTTCCGGCAGCTGCACTTGAGAGCCAGTCTCCCTCTAGGTTTAGCGTGACTACCATCTTAGGCCACATCATCATTTAATATCAGATGAGACTGTGGTCAAACGCTAACCTATAAAATAAAACAAAAAAACAATATATTATATTTCCAATATTGAAGTGTTATTGACTCTGTAATAGCTTGGTTATTGCTTCTAACGACGTAGTTCTAAAACCTACAGTGAACTTGAGCTTTTAATAAAGGAAAACACAACATGGTGAGTGGGCTGTTTCTAATGCCAGTCTAGCAAGCTACAACCCTCAGACTGAAAATCTGTCGCTAAGCGCCCGCCGGACAATTGCACTTGAGAGTCCACTCTATTAAGACGCTTCCAGTCGCCATCTTAGGATACTTGGTCACATATTATCAAGTGAAATTGTCATCAAACACTACATTCTCAAGACGGGTACAAAAAAATCGTTTATTATTTTACACATATTCACTTATTATTTAACTACCTAAGGTCCATGACTTCGTCTGCGGTGTTTAACAATATTTATGTACTTACATAGGGAAAAATAAAAAAATATATATTGAAACTAAAACTATATTTTTTGCTTATTGAATTAAATGACGCTATCGTGATGACTTTTTAAGATAAGGATCAATTATTTAAGAAGTAAAGTAAAAAAACCTCTCCTGTAGTTTTTAATGCACGCATAACTGCACACCTCTGCAATTTTTTTATATACGAGTATAAGAATATCTGCTCAGTATATAACTTCGTTTTGAAACCATGTACGTGATTTTCTGTACACAAAATAATTATTGTAGGTTTATTTAATCTAGTGGCTTTAAGATCACTTTAACCGTGGTAGGAAAATTATCAATGTCAAAGCTTAAAAAATGGATATGACAGTATCTCAAATCAATTTAACCCCTGGACTGTCCAAAACCATAAAGGTTTAAGTTCCATACAAACGAATGTAAACTTCATGAAGCACAGGTCAACATACTGTTGGCATCATAAGCTTAAACAAACTTTGATGTATTGTAAAATTATAATGTTTATGGAAAATGTATTTTTTTATTATTTTTTTCATTTGTACGACCTTTTCTTTCTAGACCATGCAATTTACAATGTATGAAGTCGCCAAATAAAAAAAAGAATTACTAATCCGCCATTTTGAGATCTGGCTTGTAATAAAACAGCCGAAGGATTACAATACATCGTCTTTTTGCTATAATTACATTATTCTTATATTATATATGTAAACCCTCGATGTAAATGCGTTGCGTACTTTATAAGAACTAAGAGAACACACAGACAAACGTGAATAGCATATCGTTTTAAAATTCTTTAATTATTGGTGTGTTTTTATTTTTAAGATATTTCAAATTCTCCATACGAATTTGAATAACGAACAAGAGCTGTCAAATTTTAAATAGTTATTAATTGGATTAGAACTCAATATCAACACATAAGTCTGGCAATATTATCTCTGAAGTCTCTGTCTTCTTGACAGTGGCTAATTTATATCCATACCGAATAAAGATAAAAAACATTTCCTTTGACTTAAAACAAAAACGTAATTCATCAATATACCGTAAAAAAAATCTGTACAAAAACATTTACGGACCCTGTTTACGTGCCGGCGAGCCGGTACGATAAATCATGATGCAAATATAAGCACCAATTTCAAGATAAAGGAGATTTCTCTCCCTTATAACACTGAAAGCAAATTTAATCAATTAGAAACAATACGGCGTTCCTTTGTCTTCTTTGATATATATATTTCCATGTAATTACTACCTACAACGTAAACTTGATACCATAATATTTATATTGGTATATGTTCTTTACCAAGGCGTTTTTATATCAGATTGCTATCATTTTTCTTTATATTAGTTCAGCTTCTAAAACCTCGAGGTTAATCTCTCTTTGTTAAAGATTTGACCTATCGGATTTAACGATATTCATTGTGTGGTTCTAAAGAACTAAGTGTAACACATAAACAGATGTGGAAAGCTACTTTATTTTATCATATTTATTAATTGACTGGTATTTGCTTTCAACTTCGCTCGTGTTAATGTAGACTAGAATAACACTCTTTTTCTGGATGAAAGGTACCCTATATCCTTTTCCTTGAGATTCAATGGCAAATGTGGGTCAAAAGCTACCCCAGACACTTTTCACCATTTTATTCACACGCTAATATTATAAATGCGAAGGTGGGTTTGTTTGTTTGTAACGCTTTGATGCCTTAACTACTCAACCAATCAACATGAAAATTTTCGTAATCTTTTATGCAAAATACAACGTTGTCAGGGATACAGAAAAAAACATAGGGTACCTTTCATCTAGAAAAAAAAATTCTATTCCCATGGAATATATCAAATCTATATTAATGCAAGCGAAATATCGAGCAAAGGCTAGTCTACTACAATGCTGTGTGTTAAGTAAACACGCGTACAAAGAAACGCTAGCACATGAATATCACAAATTGGCCACTTTAGTTGGATGGTGATCTCACCAGAAATTTTGAAACCCCTCTCACCCACAACCCCTCCTTTTTCCTTTAACAATAAATTTCGCGCGCGCGCCTACACGATTGCGGCCACCTACCAAAAATCGAATACAAATTATAGACCTGTGAACCACCTGTGGTGCTTTCCACTTGGAAACAGGATACTTATCCTGTACTCATCCATTGCAATCCGGCGAGTAAGTGTAATTATTTAACATTGCGTCTATTGTATTAAATAACTGATTACAAAAACTCACATCAAATGACCCCATAAATTCTAGGAAAGGTTATATAGAAATTTCGTAAACAAGCGATAAGACATACTGCTAACAGAGCGATATCGTCTGACAAAGACTACGACGCCAATTAAACTTTTCTTTAATTGGTATTAATGAACACACAACTAGCGTCTCATAGATCTTGACTTAACATCCTATCGTAAAAGTGACTTCCAACAAATTATAAATAGATTTAATTACAAAAAGCATGTATATTATTACTGTATTATATATTTCTAGTTTTATCAAACTGTAGACAATTAAGCAAAAGAACATGAGTGTTGTTTATCAACTTTATCGTAATCGTAACTAATGTTATAAATGTGAATCTGAGTTTGTTTGTTTGTTTGTTACGCTTACACGCGTTAAGTACTCAATTGATGATCTTGAAGTTTTGCCTGTAGTCCGTTGAGACTGTACCGGCCTTAACAAGCAAACAGTCTAGTCAGTTCGAAAAAAAAAAACAGAAGTTTTGCGTACACGTTATCACGAGTACAGAAAAGTACAAGGAACATTTAATTCAGAAAAATAATTGTTTCCGAGGATTAGGTTAAATCCACATTAGCGCGAGCGAAACCGTAGAAAGAATTTAGTTATTAATAATCACATTTCATTCAAATAGCTTTAAAGAAGCAGTTATTATATTCTTCTTTTCATCACAAAAGTGAAGAATATCTTTTGATTACTTTATTACGAACGAATACGTGTATTTATTATTTTTATGAAATATCAAGTCTTATAAAAATGTAATTGGAATTAAAAGCTTGTATATAATATATCACGATCTGGATACAACAAGCTTATGGATACAAGTTTGTGATTACTACATGGTTAATTTCTGTAATAAAATCACATGCAGTCACGTGGCTTAAATCAGTGGCTGGTTGTGAAATAAGTGTTTTTATTTAAGTTTGTTTTTTTTCCATTTTGTCGACGAGTATTAGTTGTAAGTCTCTATTAACGCTCCTTAAGTCTATAATGTACAATATCTGCGCAATAATCAATATTGTTTTTAAATAAATAAAACAGCCTATTTTATTTCATTCCTTACAAAGTTTTCATGTTACATGTGTTCTGTAGTTTATGTACTATAAAATAATTTAAGCATAATTGTACAAAATGAAAATAAAGCACGAACCCCTCATGCGAGGGTGAAGGCCTCTTCCAAACTACTTCAGCAGTTTCTATCTTTCGCTTCCGATAGCCATTTCTTCCCTGCAACATATTTTATGTCGTCATTCCATCGTAGTGTGGGTCTTCTTCTCTTTCTAGTACCTTTGAACCCGCCCACGTTGTTTCATCCATCGATCGTCATTCATTCTGGTAACATGTCCTGCCTATATTCCAATGGTTCATCATTAAGAATTATGGGATGTTTAAGAGAATTTATTACACATTTAATTTTATATTAAATTAATTTCCAATCCTACATTTCTACTTACTATCTATAGTCACGATACTATTGATACTATCCGTTTAGCATCTTCTGAAAAAAAGAGGTGGAAGGTATCCGACGTCCTTTTCTGTTATACCTGAAGACGTGCTTGTAAAATGATATTATATTAAAAGCTGAAGGAAATAAAACCGTGATCGAATTACGACCACTGAACGGCCACTAATATAATAATAAAAGATACAAATAATTGTAGCATAGAAAAATTGTATTTTCCAGGAGAATAAACCAAATAAAAAAAAAAATACTAAGTAAAACGTTTACATAAAATTCAGAATCATGTTACCTTCAATTGTTTATATATATCACAAGCTACCCGCTCCGGCTTTGCACGGGTGTAGTAACGAAGAAGATTGGGAAAAATCCTCCCTTAACCGTACGAACATGTAATGAAATAAAAAGACACTTACTGAACGTCAGTCTGTCAATTCTGGACATAATTTTGAAGGTCACACCATTGTCTCACTGATCACTCACTTTTTTAAGTAAAATATTTTTCTTCGTCATACCATTTTTCAATTTCTTTCATACAATTACAAATACAATAAAAAAATAATTACCCAAGTAGCTGCTGTTCTCAGTTGATATACATTCGGCAAGCGATTTTTGTGTATACATATAAAAATTATAATCCAAACCGTAAATACCATATTTGTAAATACGATATTCTGAATTGACCAACTTTCAATACCCAAATTGTAAGAAAATAAAGTTTTTCCTAGAATCATTTCTTTAGTTGGAATTTTACGTCTCAATCGTTTAGTTTTTCCTTCGATCAATGGAACAAAAGTTTTAGAGCAATGTTTTGTTGCGAGTTTATTTATGTTTCAATCAAGCGAGTAGAGAAATCCTTCCATTGGGGTCTAGCGGCAATAAATTGTTCGTGAAAGGGGCTCGTCCGAGAAAGACTTACTAACATTATCTATTGTGTTTGAATGTTGTCTGTCTTTAATTCGTCTTTTATTCTAAGAGCCTTTTCACAACAAAATACATAATGAAGTACTCCCTTGAGCTTTATAATATGGGAAAATATTTGTAACAATTTATTTATAAAAAAAAGGGTTACAGAAAATTCTAGCGACTAATTAATTATTGAGTGAATTCTCTTCACGCAAACGAAATATATGTGATGTGATCCATACATAAATAGGCAAAGATAAACCGATTCAGTGCCTTTTCCACTTTTCTTTGTCAACTATTGTTTTTAATCCCTGGACTGCCTACAAATCATAAAGATTTTAGTTACGTACAAAAAATGTAGACCTCATGAGGCACAGGTCAACAGACTGTTTTCCGTATAAGCTTAAAAAAATACCGGATTCATTAGAACACTTTTCAAAATGACAAATTATCTATTGTAAAATTATAATTTTTATGTAAAATGTATTGTTAAATTAATATAATATACTATAACATTTACAATGTACGAAGTAGTGAATGTCACTGAACAAAAAAAAAATTAAAAACATAATCCACCATTTTGAAATCTGAATCTTGAAAAATCAGGAAAGAGGTTAATTATTTTTTTAGAAGCAATTGACAAATTTCAGTGTGTTAATGATCACCGATTAATAATTGTCACTAATAGATATCACTAGTGGACACGTTAGCAACTGTCATGGCATTAGTGAGTAAGAGAGGGTAACAACAAAAGAGGCACGAAGTTTACAGGGGATTTTATTGAAAATATGTTTAACGGTTTATGTTCACCTAATTTAATTATAATTTTGACAATGATTAATATGTGAATTACCGAAACGCCGTTATACACATAGACGCAAATGCTACCGCCTTTCATCATACTTGGAGCTGTTTCCTCTGTGGTGGTTTACTGACCTATATTTTGTGTCTATGAATTAAAGAATGACGAAAACTTCTCGCGTAGAAAATTTCATCAAAATAAGTAGAGATTAAACAAAATATATTTCCTTTTTTACATTTTTTAAAATTATTATTGATAAATTTCATAGCGTATTAATTTCTAAATGTCCATCACCTTTTCAACAAAATTTGTTTGGAAATAAACATTTCTGTATGTTATTCTTCTTTGCGATATCTAAATGTATTATTAACGACTCTTGGATCTATCTTATCAACTAAGAAATGACATAGCTTACAATATACAAAATTTTATTGAAAACGATCAAACTGTCTAACAGGCACACACCATATTTTTAATGTAATTTTCTGGAATAGTGTCCTTCATAATATATGTCTATCATAAACTTGAAAAAAAAAAGAATTACATATACAAACAGATATACGGATTTATTACTACAAATAAAATAAAGAGAAAAAAGTTAAATTATCAATTTCAATATTTGACTTTCAACTTTTAAAACACAGATATGTTTGAATTCCGTCGTTGATTTTATATGAAATTCTAAATAAATCGTATAAGATTATTTTGTCAGAATAGAAGTTCAACCTACAGGCCATACAATCAATATAAGCATATAAAATGCAACTGGATTAAAAGAGACTTTACAATAATAGATTTCAATCAAGCTCGCTTCAGCGCTCAAATGAAATTCATTGTACTATACGTGCATGCAGTAATCTGATTGAAATGGTCTCCATTTGCAGACTACCTGCATGTTTAATATTCACTGCCAGAAAATCCGTATATTTACGTTTCTCTTATGCACTAATTAATTATCAAATTTAGTTATGTCGTAGAAATTCTAAAACTATATATAAATAGGTGAATTACCAAATATTACCTTTGCCAGATTGTAAATTTAACCGCCCTGTCATGCGGGTTTTGGTGTTAAAAGGCTATTATAGGGTGGATCAATATGTGAATGATGGTTCTGAATCTGAGACAGGCACCTTTTTCAATGCATCCACTAAAAATGGTTGTAACGTTAATGTGTTTTAAATATATGCAAATTAAAAAGATAAGCCCGATCGAGTTTCTTGCTGGTTCTTTTCGATGACTGGGTTGTTTTCCGATCCGGTGGTAGTTTTGATGTTCATAAGCGCCTTCTTATGGCCTAAATTGAATAACGTATTTTTGATTTTGAAGGAAACCACTTCTGTTCCTTTTTCTGCACAGTTTATCAACTCATTTTTTAAATTTGTTCCTATTGACGAAGTTTAGTATTTGTTATCAATACAATTAAATTGGGAACAGCTTTCTTTTTCTTACCATCAATGAGTCTTAAATTTTAGAAATCTCTATTCTATAATACTTTTACACTCTTTGAAAGTAAAAAAAGGGCATTTAAATAACGAATGAATTTCGAACAGTAATATGAATTCCACAATGTCCACAATTGCGGTTGGTCTTGACTGGTTAGGAGTTGACATTTATTTCTTTCAATTAAGTATTCCTAAAAATACAGAAACCGTTAACATTATTTCATATGAAAGCTCTTTGTTAACCAAATGATAATTAGGAGGGTTTTAGGTAGAGGACTAGATATATTGTTTGTAGAACGTATGGCTGGTGACACCAAAGAGTTCTTTTGTGAGGACCACGCACCAAAAGACAGCGTGGGCAGATCTCCGCTGGATGTGAACCACGTATTACCGAGCATAGTGGTCATATGTGGGGGAGACTTTATTCAGGATTGAATGCCTTCTGACTGAATAGATGAATTTTATAAAACTTCAGTTAACCACAAAGTAACCAATCAGTTGAAAAATAGATCACTTGCTTTCGATTCAAACATTGAATAGTCTCCTTAGTCTGGAGGTCAAGGTCAATCGAGGCTACTCGACTAATGGTGTTACGTTATATACCGTTTGTAGTTTAAAGTTTAATAATAAATGAGGCTACTTAGAGGTTCGCAGAGAGAGCGCTTAGAAATGTAAATTCGCGTTTAATTATTTAGGATAAGCTTGTATTAACAGCTGTGTGAAATTAGTACATCTTATTCCATTGAAAATCATTCCTTTGCGAGTTCGCTTTCCAAAATCATTTAAAAATGTGTGTTCGGTATTTATCACTCTTACATAATTATGATCTATGTAACTTACTGTTTGAGAACATTAATTAAAAATATATATAATATATTATATAAAAAAACTAGCTATTATCCGTGACTTGGATTGCGTAGAATTTAGCAAACAACATTTTGTTTAACGTAAACGCGTACGTAGAACGTGCGCAGTTCTGGAGACTGTTCTCTAGTTTTATGGTATTTGCACGGAATCCTATTTTTTCTGTAAAATAGAAGTTATTCAAATTACTCTTTATAACATCAGCTATCTGTTAGTGAAAGTCCCGTCAAAATTGGTCTAACCGTTCCGGAGAATATCCGGTATAAACAGACAGACAGACAAACATCTTCGAAATTGCTTTTTTTTGTTTTATTTTGCTGTATTTATTTCGACATCATTACAAACAAACACTAAATATTTTTTAGTTGGGTATATGCCTTACTATATGGGTATGACAGAAGTAAAATTCATTGTTCAAATTATTTATTTGTACCTTATAATTCTCAGTATGTGATTATTTCAGTTGTTTCATACACTGTTTTGCCTTTATAATAGTTACGGATTAAACTTGTATACATATTTAGTAAATAATGATTTAATACTCTAGTGATCAAAGAGCGTTTATCTACTAGTTTGTCAATTATAATTCGCTCAATCATCAATCGTCAATTATTGGCTCAGTTGGTAGTGTGTTCGGACACAGTGTCGAAAAACGTAGGTTTGAATCCTAGCAACTGAGTCGGAGCTCTCGGTGAAGGAAAACCATCGTGATGAAACCATAGTATGGTGGTAGGAAAGTCCGCCTTTTTTTATATTATAGGGGGCAAACGAACAGGTGGGTCACCTGATGGTAAGTGATCACCGCCGTCCATAGACACTAGCAACGCCAGGGGAGTCCCAAGTGCGTTGCCGGCCTTTTAAATATGTGGGCCTCCGGCGCTCTCACTAACCGAACAAAACGCAACAGTGCCAGCACTGTTACTTCACGTCGGCTTTCTGATGCCTAGCTACCACTCTCAAATTGAAAATCTATCGCCAAGCACCTGTTGCTGTGTTCTGGCAAATGCACTTGAGATCCAGTCTCTCTCTAAGTTTAGCGTGACTACCATCTTAGATCACATCATCATTTAACAACAGATAAGATTGTGGTCAAGCAATAACTTCTCCTTTTTATTTACAGCAGAGTAATATTTTTTTGTTTCATTTATATCATACGAAACAATAGTCTTTCTCTTTATATAAATGGTACATAAAACCACAGAATGGTAAAGGACGAATAAATATGATATAGTTGATTCAGCGTTTTCGTAGCATTGCTATAAGGCATGAGACATACGTGGGTATTGGAAATAGATATATTATAATAAAGTTAGATATATGTATATCTAACAGTTACATAGCTCGTGCACGGTTCAACCGCAGAAGTACCAGCGCCATCCTTGTTATTTATTACGTGAGGTGCATTTAAAATTTCCGGAATGAATAAGAAAAACAAATAATGTTTCTCATAATATTCTCTCTTAGCATGAATGCACTTTTTCATGCGAATAAATCAATTTCGAAAAACATTGACGCCACTCCTCCGTATTAACTTCGGAAATATGCTATCTATACTCTTCAACAGAATCTTGTGGTGTTTAAAATCATTGGTCGAGTAAATTATTCTTGATTTTTAAAAACAGCAATTAGTCACATAGTACCATTTTGTAAATGTGTGCAGGATACTCCAAAAGATCTATGCTTTTTCCATTCAAAAATTTATTTGTCTGTTTGGCAATATGAGAGCAGGGTTGTCATGTTGCATAATGATACAGCGTTTTGGGTATATCTACCGAATTTGTCAATAACTCCCGGCAAACAAATGGTCGTGTACCAATCGCTATTCTCTGTATGCCGATACACATTCGCTACTTTGGTTTGTTTCGGCTAACCTGGTAAGAAGCAAACAGTCGATTACTACTTTGTTTTGGGATCGTATCTGTAAATCCATGTTTAATTACCTGTCACTGTGACATTTACGGCGAGTATACAACCTGGACTTGCCATTTTGGAAATATTTATTCATTTCTGCTAATGTTTTGCTTTTGCCAAATATATCACTAGGGGGAGAATAATTTATTCGAACGAGTTTCAACGCTATCGTATAGAATCGCAGACGAGTATTTGTGAGCTCAGATACAATCGCGGTATTGTATGTTTTTAAAATAAGTAAATAACTGTGGGCTGCATTAACTAGAGAATTTTAGATGTATTGTATACATTATTATAATTTAGAAAAGTTATTTTTTTCGAACTGACTACACTGTTGGCTTAACAGACATCTACAATTTCACCAGACTACTAAGGGGAGCGCTTAAAGCACTCATCCGATTTTATAATGGCCATTTAGAAAAGTATAGTACCTTTTTATAAATATAGAAAAGATGTATCCACAACTTTGTATAAATTTAGAACGCTACTCATTTATTTTATTAGATATCATCCTATTATAATTACATATCGACAACCGCTTTTTCAATACCTACATTTTAAGGTTTTTAATATCCCTTTTCTATGTGGCATATTCAATGATTTGTGAGACAATTGTATCTTTGGTCTATCCGATGTATAAAATAAATACATTGTTATATATTATTACGATGTAACCTATAAGGTGATATAATCTAAATTTCAAAAACCTATATAAAATCAACTGAGTGCCTTAAGCGCTCCCCTTAGTAGTCCGGTGAAACTGTAGAGGCCTTGCCAGGTCAACAGTGTAGATAGTTCGAAAAAAAAAGATCAAAAATATGTAGCGTTGTAACTATTAGGTAATACAATATATTTTATGATATTAAAATTATACATTTCACCGTTAAACAATACTTTTCTTTGACACATAAAAAATACATACTAAAAATAGTCATAACAGTTGTTAGTTCAATTTTTATAAAACTTTACGACATTGCATTTCTATTCCAACACAAAACAAACGAAATCACACACCTGAATATATAAATATCTTCATAATTTCCCTACTGATTTCTGTCTCCCTTACTCACTCACTTTTTATGTGGAGATATTACAAACTTGATTCATCCATTAAAAATACAATAAAAACAATTATTCAAATAAATTTTATACAGAAAGTTGAGTATATCATTGATATTTTATGTGCTCATTGTACCTCCGCAGATTCTGCAGAGTACATAAAG